>JAEUBB010000058.1:0-52068 GCA_018257885.1 Parmelia sp. 050094
ACCCTCCTCCCCATCGCCCACCAATCCCCCAGCACCCTCTTCGCCCTCCTCAGCCTCAGCGCCTCCTACCTCAAAGACACCCTCCTCTCCCCCACCGACCCCTACCACCAAGCCGACCACTTCTACGCCGTCAAAGCCGTCCAGTCCCTCGCCCCGCAACTCCGCGACGACCGCCCCTCCTCCACCGCCGCCTGCCTCGCCACCGGCATGCTCCTCGTCCACCACGACATCGTCAACGAGACGCCCGGCACCCAAGTCTGCTGGACCTGCCACACCAACATGCTCGACATGCTTCCCTCCGTCGCCGACTCGGACCCCGCGACCTACATGCGCTACCAGCTCACCCTCGCCCGCACCGCCCAGCCCGTCTCCAGGATGCCGACCCGATCCACCCCATTGACCACCAGGCCCCTCGACTCCGTCGACCCGGACCTCCAGCGCATCTGCGGCGTGCTGGGTCTCTCCCGCCAGCTGCTCTTGCTCATCGAGTCCATCACGACCCTCGTGGCCGACGGGCCCTTTACGCGAAGAGACTACAAACTGTCCCGCGCCGCGCTCCTGACCCACGAACTCGCCACCTTGCACCAGTGGACGGCCGGCGTGGCGGGAAAAGCATTGCAGGTCGTCAATCGGACCGCCGAGACCTATCGCATCGCGGCGCAGATCTATCTCCAGTGCCGGTTCTTCGGGTACGTAAAATGTCCATCCAGCGCGCCGCTCTTTCCTTTCCTCGCTGACCTTGACACTCACAGCCTGACGAGATCACACCCCACGATCGTGAAGCTCAACGCCGACCTGTCCCATCTGATCCTCTCCCTACCGGACGCGGGACCGCTGTACACGGCCTTGTATCCCACGTGGCCATTCTTCATCGCGGCCGTGACCTGCGATGTAGATATGCGCGACAGGCTGTACGGCCGCGTCTGGGATATCAAGCTCCGTGAGAAATCGGTAAGATGTCCCCTTTGTTCGCATATTCTTGCTTGTTTGCTCACGAGGGGCAAATGTTTAGAATCTTGGATCTGTTCTGCAGCACGTATCGGATTTGTGGGGTTGGATTGAGAATGAAGGGGGTGTCGAGCAAGGGCGGCAGAGCTGGTGGGAGGATATGCTGAAATCGGTACAGGTGCGGGCGACGTTGCTGAGTTTGGGATGAGGATCGTGTGTTTTGCATAGCGTTGCGTTGTCGCATTTTCATGGACTGCGGATATACCCACAAAGGGCCTATATAAGAGGCATTGGAACATACACGGAAGGATTGGAACATTGGGCGTAGTATCGCTGAATTCGCAAAACCATTCTATCAACCGATGACCACCGGCTTTTCCACATTACCGTTTGCAAAGGCTTCGCCCTCAAAAATCAAGTCACCGTTCGTAACCGCTTTCTCAAGCAACAAGTCCTTCTCTTCGACCCGGACCAGCCAGTCCCACGAGTTCGACACATTTCCTTTCATGATGTCCTTTAGTTGCTTGCCCAACGCTAAAGTGCATGCTCCGATCTCGCTGCCATACGTGTATTTATCATTTGTCGACTTTCGAGTGATGGATTTGATCGGAAGAAGGGATGCAGCTGTGCCGACTGCTATCACTTCAGAGAAGGTCTCGCACTCGGACCATTGGATCTGCAGAGCCCAAAGATTAGTCAACGGCATGATGTCAAGGACGGCACACTCACAGCTCGCTTCTCAACCATCCAGCCCAGCGATTCGGCAATTTTGAGACAACTGTCCGACGTAACGCTCTGCACGATATTCTGACTGTCCGGCACCACAAGCGTAATTTTGTCCCCCTCCTCTCCTTCCTTGCAGCTTTTCTTGACGCCTATAAAACCCGAGGTGGAGAATTCCTCTATCTGCGTGTGCGTGGCAGCATCCAGATGCAACGTGATGCCAAACCCCTCTCTTCTCGCGGCATCACTCCACTTGACAACAGGCGCATAATTACCCCCGACTTTTGCACTGCCCGTCCCATGTGGCGCCGCTCTATCAAAATCTTCCAGCACAAGTGCATCAAGCGGTTGTACCCCGTGGTATGTAGTGCCAGGCTGTGCGTAGATGGCGAGTGTGAATTCAGTAGGTGCGGTCAGGGCGAGGTGGCCGCTGCTGCCGAACACGAGAGGGCGGATGTAGAGGAGGGCTTCGGAAGCGTGAGGGGCGACAAAGGCGGCGTTGCGGGCTACGGCGAGCTTTACGCTCGTGAGGAAGTGGGAGGTGGGGATCGAAGGGATGGAGACGTAGGAGGCGGAGTGGGAGAGGCGGGCGGCATGGACGTCGGGGCGGAAAATGTTGATCTGTTCGTCCGGTCCACGAAAGGCTAGACATTGAGGATCAGAAAACGCTTGCATCGACGGGAGACTGGGGCTGGATTGCACCTTTGAGACCCTCGTAGGCTTGTTGACCATAGTTCAGAGCTGGAGACAGGCCGTGAATGCGCAGATAGGGGTCGGCGACGAAGATTGGTTCGCTCCATTCTCCAGTCTCAACGGTGTAGCGGGACTCGACATGACCGTTGACTTGACGATGATGAGTGTCCTGATTGACAGGAAAGAGGTTGGAGTGAAAGCCTTACCGCTGTCGTTGACTGCAATACCTAGTCTGTTCCAGTCTGAGCATGTTAGCTTGAGGCTCCATACTAGAATGCTCGAGCAGACGGATGATTTACCGATTGTCTCCAGTGGTGCTGGGGGAAACATTGTGATGTCAATGATAGAGATAAAATATGGGCATGAAAGAGGGACCCGATGATCTAACTTACGTAGTCTTTCCTTTGGGAAACTGTTAGCATATAGGGATAATTGAAGACTTTTGTATTTGCATCGTTTGAGTTAGCAGGGTATGCTGGCGTGGTAGCGATTTCGTGCTCAGTCATGGCCTCGGCACTCGAAGCTGCACGAGAAGAAGAGGTACGTGTAAGCAAGGCTGTCATAGCAAGGGTACGCCCTGGGCATTGGATGCTATGTCGCATTGCTGGCCGCAGTGGCAAGTGCGAATGAGAAGTTGTAAGCACTACGGCGTACCTGAGGGGTATCTACCTACCCCTGTGCCCTGGGACTTTTGGGCTCTTTTACGGACCGGCTCGAAATTAACGTGGTTCATTTATTACATGTTTCAATACACTAGGGCTGAGTCGGCCTTAAAATAGATGCGTAAATTTATGATGGATTTTCTGCAGGCCTGCGCACAGTGGCTTGCTTACTCCATGCATCTCATAAAGTATCCAGCTTGGGGTAGTAAGCTCCTCTCATTTGCGATCAATGTCACGGTAAGCGGATGTTCCTGGGCGGGTGACAAGTTTAGATTGATTAGGCTGTGTAGCAGGATGAAGCTTCTTGACTCTAGCCCGTTATTCTCACATCGAAGACATATGGGCCACATTTGCTGTCCAAGGGTGGGCTCTGCCCATCACCAGATGCCTTGAAGTCCTTCTTAACTTCTTTTCTTTCATTGATCCATTTCGTTGCCGAGGTCAAACAATCTGCCCTCTTTAACCACTTCCAGCATGCATGATAGATCCAGTCTCACAGCCTATTCTGGACAGTTGCCATCGCCTGCCTCGTCTTCATTCACTTTAATCTATCATTCCCTTGAAATTTCTTTCCACTTACCAAACTTTCTTCGATCGTCGGCCAAACGAGCACGTGATGGCTATCTCGGCTTGCTCTCCAGTCAAGCGTCTACGGGGTTCCCGGAGCCGTCTTCAAAGCCGGAGCTCTTTGCTCGTTTTCTGGGGTTCGTGGTCGAAGGAGTTGACGGAGGAGCTCGAGCGCCGCTTGATGGTCGCGCGGAGCTCAGCCGGCTGCTTCTAGATGTGTTGGAAGCATCTTATCTGAACGGAGAGGACATCCACACATTTGCAGCGGAGTTAGCTTGTTCAGAAACCGTCAAGCAGTTTGTCATCCGATCCTATTACGATGCTGTTCTCCATACACAAAGGTCTTCTAAGTGTCCCGAGCCTGCTTTGTTCAGAACTTCCAACGACGAGACCCCGAAATGCATATACATGGTATTCGGCGGCCAAGGAAACACGGAGCACTATTTCGACGAACTCCGGGATGCATATGCTACGTATCCGTCCTTCTTGGAAGAGATGCTGCAAAGATCATCAGAGATCTTAGAATCTCTAGCGAAAGCAGATACCATAAGAGCACGGCAGTATCCCAAAGCATTGGACTTTATGCGCTGGCTTCGCGAACCCGAATCTACGCCACCTACGAGTTACCTGCTTTCCGCACCTGTCAGTTTTCCGCTGATCGGGCTTGTACAGTTGGTCAACTACTGTGTGACATGCAAAGTTCTCCGGAAATCTCCTGGGGAACTTTTGAGCCGATTCACAGGCCTCACGGGCCACAGTCAAGGCACCGTTGTTGCAGCGGCAATTGCTACAGCCACTACCTGGGAGGGCTTTGATAGAGCTGTTGAGTCGGCTCTTACCACACTCTTTTACATTGGGTACCGCAGTCAACAAACCTATCCACAAACCGTACTCTCCCAGAAGATTGTCCAAGAGTCCATCAACGCGGGCGAAGGGTCTCCATCTCCAATGTTGAATGTGATGAACCTTTCTCGGACTCAAGTGCAGGATCAAATTGATCAACTAAATATACATCTCCCGAATGAAGGGAGAATAATGATCGTTTTGATCAATGGTGTCCGAAATGTAGTCGTTGGAGGCCCTCCACTATCTCTGGTCAGTTTCAACGACCAAATTCGACGGCTGAAAGCTCCTGAAGGAGCCAATCAAGGTCGGACTCCATTTCGAGACAGGAATTTACAGTTCTCTTCGCGATTCCTCCCCATTACGGTTCCCTTCCATAGTCCCTATCTTGAATCCGCAGAGCCCATCGTTGAGGACGATCTTAAAAGGCACGGGATTTCACTCAAGTCAAGCAATCTTAAGATACCAGTCTATCACACCAACACAGGCCAGGACCTCCAGGACGCGCAGGTCGGCGATCTTTTACCCGAGCTCGGAAGATCCGTAATGACCAAAATGGTGGACTGGCCGCGAGCAACCACCTTCCCCAATGCTACCCATATTCTTGACTTTGGACCCGGAGGGACTTCCGGCGTGGGGACCCTTCTGCAACGAAGTAAGGAGGGCACCGGTGTACACGTGATTCTAGCTGGTACATTGAACGGCGCGAATTCCCAGGTTGGCTACAAAGCACAATTGTTCGAGTCGTCCCGCCCTCTTAAATACGGCGCAGATTGGTCAAAAGACCACGCTCCCTTTCTGCTCAAAGACTCTTCCGGGAGAAAGATGCTCGGCACCAAGATGAGTAGATTCCTTGGCACTCCGCCGCTCATGGTTGCTGGCATGACCCCGACAACAGTACACTACGATTTTGTTGCAGCTATCATGAGTGCTGGATACCATGCGGAGTTGGCAGCAGGCGGCTATAATGATGCTGAAAGTCTCACCAAGGCTCTTAAGCAGCTCCAAAAGTCGATCCCAATCGGAAGAGGCATTAGCATTAATTTGATCTACTCCAATCCACGAGCGATGCAATGGCAAATCCCACTCATTCGACAACTCCAGATTCAAGGGCTACCAATCGAGGGTATCACCCTAGGAGCAGGGGTACCGTCTCTCGATGTGGCAAGTGAATACATCCGAACCCTTGGTCTATTGCATATAGCTTTCAAACCTGGCACGGTGGACACCATTCAAGATGTCATCAACATCGCAAAGGCCAATCCTAGCTTTCCTGTTTTTCTTCAATGGACAGGAGGACGAGGCGGCGGTCACCATTCTTTTGAAGACTTCCATGAGCCAATAGTGCAGATGTATGGCAAGATTCGAAAGTGTCAGAATATCATTCTCATCGCTGGCAGTGGATTTGGCGAATCAGAAGCCTATCCATACATAAGTGGAGCTTGGTCCCGGAGTTTCGGTGTGCCTGACATGCCTTTTGACGGATGCTTGTTCGGAAGTCGGATGATGATGGCAAAAGAAGCTCATACTTCCAGGGCTGCCAAAATTGCAATCGCAAACGTTGAAGGTCTAGAGGATATGAAATGGCAGGAAACCTACAAAGGCGCTGCGGGAGGTATCATCACCGTCAACTCGGAGCTTGGGCAGCCGATACATAAACTCGCAACCCGAGGCGTTTTACTATGGGCCGAACTCGATAAGAACCTCTTCTCCCTCCCAAAAACCAAGCAGGTGGTCGAATTGAAGCGTCAACGGGATTACTACATCCAAAGGCTCAATGAGGATTTCCAAAAGGTCTGGTTTGGCTGCAATTCCGACGGCGAAGCCGTAGATCTCAAAGATATGACATATACAGAGGTTGTGAAACGTATGGTCGAACTCCTCTATGTTAAGCATCAGTCTCGATGGATCCACGAATCATACATTGTGCTCGTTGCGGACTTTGTCCGGCGTTTGGAAGAAAGACTTGGCTCTGATGTAGCTCCAAACCAACAATCTGTCTTTCGCAGCCTGGATGACTTTCTGCACCCTTTCTCCATGTTGGAAACCGTCTCGCGTACTCACCCAGAGGCTGAGACGCAACTCATTTCTGCTGAGGATGAGCAGTACTTCCTTTCGCTATGCCGCCGACGAGGTCAGAAGCCAGTGACCTTTGTTCCAGTGTTGGACGAGCAATTCGAGACCTGGTTCAAGAAGGATTCTTTGTGGCAATCTGAAGACCTAGACGCCGTCGTTGATCAAGACGTTCAACGAACATGCATCCTTCACGGTCCGGTAGCCGCTAGACGGTCAGGCTTGGGGAATGTCGACGAGCCAGTCAAAGATATACTTGATCGAATCAACAACGATTACATCGAGCTGTTCTACAAAGATACGGGTGGTAGTCAAGACAGCTTAATCCCTTTCAGTGACTATTTTCATGGCAAAGACCAATTATTTCCAAACGCTACTGAATACGAGGTCCATCAGACGAGGGACAAGGTTACCTATGTCCTGCCCAGCTCTACAGACATGAAACTTCCTAGCACGGAGTCCTGGCTTGGGTTACTTGCTGGTGAACCAGGGACATGGAGACACGCTCTCTTCCGGAGTTGTAACATTGTCCAGCATTCGAGCTTAGCGGCCAACCCCGTACAACGTATCTTCACCCCCAATCACGGCATCTCTGTGGAAATTTCCCATTCGAGTGATCCGAAGGATGTCACCATCACCATGAAGATGATCGAATTTCAACACTCCTTGATCAATGTGACAATGAGTGACGAAAATAAGATAACGGTTGGTATGGTGAGTCCTGAGACTGCCGAAGGCCACCCCGTTTCACTGGAATTCGTCTTCTGCTACAGTCCTGAGACTACTCACGCTCTTATACATGAAATAATGGACGATCGCAACGACCGAGTGAATTCTTTCTATCGCCGGATCTGGCTTGCAACGAACCCAAGTCTCAAAAGTTCCGAAGAGATCCTAACCCCTGAAGCCGAAATTGAGAAAATGACCATCAGCAAAAAGATGATCAAACACTTTGTACAAGCGATAGGGAGCACTGGCGAAGACTATATCGAACGGTTGGACAAACCAGTTGTGGCGCCCATGGATTTTGCAATCGTCATAGGATGGCGAGCTATTGTCAAAGCTCTTCTCTCGGTTGACGGTGATCTTCTCCGATTGGTCCATCTCTCGAACAAATATCAGATGCTCTCTGGAGCTAAGCCTTTCAAAGCCGGTGATGAAGTTAGGAGCAGCGCTGCTGTTACAGCTGTCCTGATTCAGGACTCTGGCAAGCTGGTTGAGGTTGCCTGTACCATCACTCAGGCCGGTGTGCCAGTCCACGAAGTGACCTCCCAATTCCTGTATAGAGGAAGTTATTCGGATTTCTCGGAATCGTTCGAAGCGAGAACCTTGCCTCCCGTTGAGCTGTCCCTTGATTCAACTAGCCAAATCGATTTGATAACATCCAAAAAGTGGTTTCGACAGAATGGCACTGACTCTCACCGCATGATGCTCGTTGGACGGAAGATGGTCTTCAGGCTAAAGAATTTTGTATCTTTTGAGACCAAGTCGACATATGCTAGCATAAGGACCATTGGCAAGGTTTTCGTCGAGACATCTTCTTCGATCAAACCTGTCCAGGTTGCCACTGTTGACTATCGAGTCAAAAGCTCTTCTAAGGGAGCAATAGCCGGGAACCCAGTACTCGAGTACCTTGAACGCCATGGGACCACGTTGAATGACCAGGTACCCCTTGAGACGCCAGTTGCTCTTGGCGACACGGATGACATGGTCTTCATTGCACCGGCTTCGAACAAGGTATATGCTCGTGAGTCAAAAGACTTCAACCCCATTCACGTGTCTCCTGTTTTCGCCAGCTACGCGGACTTACCTGGTCCAATAACCCACGGTATGCATACCAGTGCTATCGTACGTGATCTATGCGAGCAATGGGGCGCCGAAGGCAAGGCAGGAGCCATGAGGAGTTTCGACGCGTCGTTTTGTGGCATGGTCCTCCCGGGCGATGAGATTTCCGTGGAAATGTATCACGTGGCAATGATTGAAGGGCGCAAAGTAATCACGGTGAAAGCTCGTAACAAACACACCGAAGAGACGGTCTTGACAGCCGAGTGTGAGATTGAAGAAGCACGTACAGCATATTTCTTTACGGGACAGGGTAGCCAAGAAGCCAAAATGGGCATGGATCTCTATGCGACGAGTAAGGTTGCCAGAGGGGTGTGGGATCGAGCGGACAAACACTTTGATGGAAATTTCGGTAAGTTGGCCCTTCAAGCACGTCATCGATACATTTCAATTTAACATTGATTCAGGCTTTCGAATCAGTGACATTGTGAAGACAAATCCGAAGAAGCTCACTATTCATTTTGGGGGTCGTCAAGGAGCCATCATACGTCAAAACTACCTCGACCTGACATATCAGACTCGACTCTTGGATGGCTCCATCGAAACCAGGAGGTTCTTTGATATCGACGAGCACAGTGCATCGCACACATTTCGCGCACCGAATGGGTTGCTGAACTCTACCGAATTCACCCAGCCTGCACTGATAGTCATGGAAAAGGCTTCGTTTGACGATATGCGCGACAGAGGACTCGTGCCCGACGGAAGCAAGTTCGCCGGACATTCTTTGGGCGAGTATTCTGCTCTCGCCGCCATGGCAAATAGCATGCCGCTAGAGCAGCTGCTTTCCATCGTGTTCTACCGTGGGCTTTCCATGCAAGCGGCCGTCGACCGGGACCAAAACGGACGATCAGATTACGCCATGGTAGCCATAAATCCGAGTCGAATCTCCAAAAGTAAATCCTGCTGCCACAAACCTTGCTACTCTGATGCTAACGAATCATAGCTTTCGGTATCGTCGATCTAGCAAGACTGGTCGACATGATAGCCCGCGAAACAAATTCGCTCCTTGAGATTGTCAACCATAACGTCGAGCTCCAACAATACGTCTGCGCCGGCACGCTCCAAGCCCTCGACACTCTTTCCCACGCCGCCAACGCCCTTGCCGCTCAGCATTTGGACCCCTCCTCCCTCCTCACCCTCATCCGCTCATACATCGCCCAAAATGCCACTCGTACCGAGCCCATCGTACTCGAACGCGGCACCGCCACAATTCCAATCGTGGGCATCGACGTCCCTTTCCATTCCAGCTTCTTGTTGCCAAGTCTTCCCGCGTTTCGGGAGGTGCTATTGCAGAACATCAAGCAGGAAGACATTGATCCCTCCAAACTGATTGGCAAGTACGTTCCCAACGTGACGGCGAGGCCTTTTGAAATCTCAAAGGAGAGTTTCGAGCATGCATATCAGGTTACGAAGAGCGAGCGGCTGAAGAACGTATTGGATAACTGGGAGAACAGATATGCAATTGATGCGTTGTGATGGGCATTTTCTGGCTTTTTCATTCCGTCGAGGGTTGTAAGGTTGCGAGTCGTTTACGTGCATGTTTGCAAATCGGCGTGCGTTGTTGTTAGACGTTTATATTGTAATTAGCATAAATCGATTGGCAGCATCTTTTGCTCATGTTATAGAAGTACTAATGCTCCCAAAAACAAAAACATCCCTTCGTGCCCCGGAGCCGTGTTTCCTGACAATGCTAAGAAGCGCAAACGCAATCGACGATTACTTGCAGCTGCACAGCCCTTAGACACAGTCGTCATCAGTCATGATTGAACTTGATTCCAGTATCAGCCTACAGTCACTGAATCCACATAGACAATGACCTGTAAAACACGCCACTATTTCCCAATCCTGAAGGACTTTACCGTAGGTGCCAGGCGTCCAGAATGTCACTTGTAGCTCTTGTCACACTTGGAACCATTGCAAGAATGGACGATGGGGAAATCTCCAGCGAACGTTCAAATGTGATAGATAAGAATAACTCTCTATTAGATTCTCCAGTACAGTAGATATGCAAGCAGATGCGAAAGCGCGCAGATATATTTTTACAGTGGGTATGAACGAAATTCACCGCATCCTCCCATGCACTTCCCATAACGCCTAAGAAGTGCCGATCCTGCCCCCCGATTCTACTTACTCAAGCTTCATATCCATCGGCAGCCTAGCGCTCGGATCCGACAAGAATGTCATCTCGTCCTCCTTCGCATACGGCGGCGCCTCCTTCGCCCTAAACATCGTTCTCGTCAACAGCGCATGATGGAAGTACTGATACGCCTTCCGCTGCCGCTGCTTGACCTTCTGACAGTAGCTCCGATACCTCCCCTCGTCCAGCGTCGCAAACAGATATTTCGGATGCACGCCAATGGCCTGTGCGCCCTTTTGTCCGAATCCAAACGACGTCACGGAAAACGCCTTGACGCCCGCTGCCGTCTGGATGTTCTGATTCGGGAAGACAATGTGGTCGCATTTTTCAAGCTCGGCGTCAATGTTGTCCGCGTTGCGATTGCCGGGCACGAGGCCCGAGTCGAGGATCTGGAGGCAGCCGTTCAGCATCCAGGCGCCGGCGGCGCCCTTGGGGTGGCCCGTGAGGTATTTCTGGAAGACGCCGAGGATGGGGTTGCCGGGCGTGCGGCCGAGTTGGGAGAGCTGGGCCTGGATGACGGCGGATTCGTTGAGTTCGTTTTTGACGGTCGATGTGCCGTGGAAGGAGGCGACGTCGAGGTCGTCGATGGTGAGACCCCAGGTCGCCAAGGCGCCGCGGATGGGAGCGATACGTGGGTCCCGCTTCCAGAACTCGTTACCGTAGCTGTTGCGGGTCTCGTGCTCTTGGCGGGCGCTTTCAGCCATGATGGCGGAGGTGCGGTGGCTGCGGTATTCGGTGGTATCGAAGGCGGGGTCGGCGGCTTTGGAGGAGCAGATTTCGTCTTCGAGGAAGGAGAGTTCTGAGATTTCTGTTTCTTTGATTTGTTTCATGCGAAGATCGATGCATCGGCGTCGATGTTCAATGTTCATGAGGGGTGCGTCGAACTTGGTTTGCACTTCACCGCTTGTGGTGAGGATGCCGCGACCAGGTGCAGGGAGCGACCTTCCAGCTTTGTCGCTGGCGGTTCTTGTCAAGGCAACCACTCCGTGAATTGGTAGACCCATCTCGAGTGCCAGGCTTGCTGTTGTGAGAACTTGAACCCCAGCACCTTCTGACTCCACGAAGCCGTTTCTTGTGGAGGTTGCTGGGCGTGACATTTCCTTGGGACTCCTTCCGCAAGCCATGTCGTTTTCGGCATTGTTCGTGGCCTTCATATTCGCAAACTCGTACGACACATCTTTGGCAAGATAATCGTATCCACCGACCAAGACAGCTTTCGCTTTACCGCTAACGATCGACTCGTATCCTACATCCATCGACTCAATTGCCGTTGCGCATGCGCCAACCGGAGTGATGTTTGGACCGGCTGAGGATAGCAACAACATGTTGATCCAGGCACTACCAGTGTTGATGAAGGACTCTGCGAGTACATCCTTTTGTGTTGGCTGATCGAGGAAGCGCTCTTTGAAGATTCCTTGAAGCGATGCCGCTCCTCCAAACCCGGACCCCACGCAAGTCCCCAGCTCAGAAACATGAATATACTTGTAAAACTCATACGGGTCAGTGATACCTGCCGAGAGAAGTGCTTCAACGCTGCAGACCAAGGCGTAAAGCGTTACTGGATCGACTTGATTGATGATATCCTCTGATATGCCATATGTCCGAGCACACCAACCAGCAGGGACCTGCCCGCCAACGGTACGGTCAAATGTTAGCGCTTTTGGGATTAAAAGGCGAGCACCCTTTTTCAGAACAATGCAAAATTGGTCTGAGCCTTCGATTTCCTTCACTTTCACTTTGTCTCCATGTTCTCTCTGAAGATCTAGAACAGTTTCTTTCGGAGCCTCAAAGGGAGCCAAATCCTCTTGAACTTCGACCTCGTGAAGGAATTGCTTGGTCCCGGGATTGGAGCCATCGAGCTGGCGGGGCTCTATGACACGGATGCCTGTGTGGTCCAGGATATGTTGCTCATATTTGTTCTTGACTTCCATATCGGCAATCGGCTCTCCGGTCTGCGTGTCAACCCATCCGACGTACGATTTACTCTCCACGGTACGGTGTTGGATCAGACCCATGATCCAAGCCATTTCGACGCAGCCTTCAAGGGAGAACTTGCCATGTGCTTCCATCTCCCATCTCGTGCGCGCATTGCCATACGGTCCCACCTCGGCGAAGCCGGTAATGACCACCACCCGATCCAAGTCCACCATTCCTTTGAGGGAAGAAAGTGGATCAATCTCGGTGTGGAAGTCCGGCAATTTGGGGAAAGGAAATTTGATATTGGCGCGGGGTACCAATGAGCTTGGAGTTTTAGACATTTGAGAGTCGGCAGAGCTTATCCGTTCAGCCTCATCCTCCGCGGACTGCATTCGTAGAGATGCACTGGTCTCTGAGATATTCCGTCGGATTTGAGAGATTTGTTCCTTCAAATCAGGCATCATGTTCAGACCACCACTTAAATCAGCCAGTAGCGGCTCGGTCTGAGATGTCTCTAAGATGTCAGAGGTCATGAGGCCCAGGATGTTGAATGCCATTTCCTGCTGTGAGAACGTATTGGCACCAAGTCTCTCAATGCCTTCTGAAACAAGATCGTTGTCGGCCATGAGCGCAGTGCCCCGGGTCCAACCGATCACGGCTCCACATACTGAGAGGTAGTCTGCCCAGTCTTCTGAATGCCACTTCTCCAGCAATGCTTCTAGGCCTAGCTTGGTTTCCGCGTATAGCCCATCGTTACCGAAGACTCCGTGATTTGGCGAAAATGGCAAGATCACTTGTGCAGGTCTAGTCGTTATTCTCCTGGCTTCCTTCTGGCGTTTGACTGCACCCAACAGGCGTAAAGTGTTAGTAAGCATTAGGCGATGGGCAAGTTCGGACCGTGAATTGACGTCATCAATACCGCGCGTGTGTTCAGATATGGCGGCGAACGGGATTATATGATCGAGATCCCAATCGCTGTCCCCAATGCTGTAAATATAGGCGACAAGGGCTTCGACGTCTTGTTGACTGCCTTGGTTGAAGGGCAAGACCATGAGTTGAGAACCGCGTGCCCCGAATTGAGAGAATATTGACTGGTAATGCGCAGTGACCTTTGAGGAGTACGAACTTGTGGTGACAATGACGCTAGCGCCACCACTGAGGAGACCCTGGAGAATTTCTGCACCTATGGAACCTTGTCCCGCCCCGGTGAGGAGAACTCTTTTGTTTGAAAACGATAATCCTTTGGACGTCGCTGCGTCCAGGTTGTCCAGGTATCGCTCGGTCAAAAATCTACAAGCGCGCCAAAAGCCGGACTCTTTTCTCTGTATGTGAAGGAAGTATTCGCACTGGACTTTGGTGCTGTCGGAGTGAGTTGAAGTTGTGCTTTGTGTAGCGGTAGAGTCGTCACTATCGAGCCATTCCGAAATCACAACCACAGAAGCTTCAGACTTCTCAATGGCAAAAGCGTCGAGCTTTCTGACTTGGGGTCTCTCTGATTCGACATACTTGATAGCTCCATTAGACTCGATTACAGTATGCGGGGCGCTTGCTTTCTGGATTCTTCGGGCCACCGGAGGTTTGGTAAGAGCTGACTCGCAATCCTCAACCACTCCGGAAAGCCATTGCTTAGCGGCAAGGTGGTCCCTACACCCTGACACGAGAGTTGTTTTCAGGAGATGCTTCATCACCTTGATTAATCTGGGACTGGACCGATTCTGCAATCTAAGTCTTCGCTGCGTGTGCTGATCTTCGACCTCAAGGCTCCCACGAGCCAGCTCGTGGAACGTTATCAAAAGGTCTTGCAGAGCCCAATTCCAAATGGAATCGTAGACTCTAGCCTTTCGAGGTTCAAACATTGGTCTGATCCCTTTCGCATATTCGGCGCCATGTTCTAGGTTCCAAAGGTCCAGGTCAGCCTGAGCTTCGTCCAGTCTCTGTCCCAACTTCAGGATTTCCTCGTTTCCAGAATCCAAATCAAGGTCCAATTGCTTCGCATAGACTGCCAGTATTTGTTGATGAACAGCCTTTTGGTCTCGCCGCAGGGACTCGATTGCTTTCGAATCTATTACTATATCGGAGCCTGATACCGTCGTCGACTGGTTATCCGAGTTTTCGAGGGTCAAATTCTGTTCTGTGACATACCCTTGGACCACGATGGCCCAAAACTCTTTTGCTTGACTGTCGGTACTCAAGCGTGTGACAGGTTGAGCTTTGATTGCTGCTAAAAGTATTGCATCTTGTCGGCCAGGACCAAAGCCCCATTGCGTTTTCAAGTGTTCTCGTACGGCGGTGAGATTGAAGCCACCCGGCATCTTTGAAGCTACCATTTTGTCCACCAAGGACTTTGATCGGCGACCAAGCTGTCCATTGAAAGTGGTTTGCACTGCAGAACTGAGATCATCGAGGGGTATATCTTCTGAGCTTTCTGGAAGCGAGCCGAATTCTGTGTCTAGATCACCAACAATTTCATTCTGAATCGTAGATCTGCCTGGGGTCTCTGTCAGTGACTTTGTGGCTTTGTGAATGCGCAGTGGAATACCGACCACCTGAAAGACCTTTGATCGTACTGCTAAAGGAAACCTCTTTTGGATCTTTTTTCAAACTACAAGCGACAACAGTCCTGACTATCTCCGTGGCTCTGACCGGGACATCCGAAACCGATTTTGCGACATGCACAGTTGGAACGGTTACTACAGGAACCAGCGCTGCCATCGCCGGCTCTGACTGTTTGATGACGGCTGCTACAGGCATTTGAACTAATGGGACTCCTTTCACAGATCCGGAGTCGGGTGTCTTTGGTACCGAGGGGATGGCCAGGTTCTGTGATCTCCCTGCTGGGGACTGGGCTATGGTGGGGCGCATAGAGGTATCTTGATCTTCATCTGCAGCGTGATATATTTGTCGCCTGTCACGCTTCGAGGAGAGGAAGCGTCGCTGGACAGAATTGGCGGCGTCGTGTTGTCGATACTTGAGGTCTCTTGTACGTTTAACCATGTTGGTGAGTGTGTCGGTGGGCCCAACTTCGATGATCCTTTCTGCCTGATACTCCGAAAGCATGAGATCTTGGGTCTCGATCCTGCGAAAAGTCTCGTCAACAGAACCCTTGAACGCGTCTGGCGGCGTGACCTACCATCGCACAGGAAAACAAAACTGGTGCCTGTGGTCAATGATAGTCAGCAGGTGCCTTCAATGCAGCTCACAGAAATGACGAACGAAAGTAACTCTACGAGTAGGATATGAGAGAGCTCCTGCTCCCTTTTGGAGCACCCAGAGACCCCCATCCTGAGAGAGTGCCTCTGTTTCCGAGGCTTTATGACGCGCGTCTAGGTTCGGTGGGTTTAGGCTTCGGTGTTGTAATCAGGCACGAGATGAATCTTCAAGACAAGTTTGATAGATGTTTGAATTTTTTTACAGGGGGCACGGGTAGATAATGAACATGATGGAGCAACGATAGATACGAAAGACCAGGATTATGCCAAATACAGACTACGCTAGGGCCGAGAGATTGATATGGCTCAAGTGGAGTGTAAGAGGCAATTTGGACATGTGCTTCATGAACCGAAGTTGTCTTACTACCCCCAGGTCTATCCTCGTCGGCCAATGATTGCTTGCCATTCAGTCACTTGCCTTGCGGCGTCTCACTCAGCCATAGTATCCAACGTTGGAACATATGAGCTCAGACCGGAATAGATGTGATTAAGGTCAATGGGGCTTCTTTGGGCGGTGTCGGAACCGTTACATCAAGAGATGTGCAGGGGCTGCGGGAGCACGTGGTGGTACTCTCCGACGATGGATGAGTTAATGTGGAGATGGTGTACCTGCATTGCCCGAGCACCTCAATCAGCGCTATGTTGTTGGTGAGATTGTTGCAGATGTTCCGAGAGCAAATTATCAGGTACCGCGTGGGCAAGATGTTGTGTAAGAGTAACGAGTAAGATATGGGCTGCGACCTCGGAACACTGCCGCTGGGCGAACCCCTGTAGAATAAACATGTAACTAACTAAAAATACTTTACATGTACTTTACCTTACCGCAAGCTTGAGTTTAGCGGTAAGCACCTTAATTTGCGAGATCTCGCGAGACCTTTGGCCGCGGGGTTCTTCTGCGAAGGCACAGCACAACATCTTCACAATGCGTCTTCGGCTGCCGAACAATGTCGAAGAAGCGCATCCTACAGTCTGACGATAGCAAACGAGTACCTGTAGCTAAGGCAACTTCTCGCCATCCTTGACTTTCTCGTGTCATATCGCCCTGCGTACCATCTGCCAACAAGCTTCCTACAAGTCGGCCCTACCCAAAGGAGTTCATTCAGAGACGCTACGGAGCTTGGAGCCTATATTTGTGAAGGATCAAACACGAAATGTGGATTTGGATACGTCCTGAGATGGCCAGGGGAAAGATGCCATGAGGGGCCGAAAAACACAAGATGGAAAGCCTCATCCCGTGCTCGATCATGCCAGAAGCACGTGGCAGCACAGCACGTGGCGGGGTGGGCCGGTATGCTAGCAGCCCAGCTTGCAAAGGGCAATACCGGTGATGCCGTAGCAGGCGAAGCTTGGGTCCGTTACGGATCCCAAGGGGCATTGCTGCCCTACATTCAGTATTCCATACCGATAGTCCTAAATTAGGAATGCATTGCCTGAGCTTTGCTGACTTTGCCCAAATAGGTAGCTCCGCAATGTTATCAATCTCAGTCATCTTCGTGTCGTGCCAGATGACAATCAGATTGCTACCCCGTGAAGGGGGTAGTCGTTCGATCCATCAAGGACATTGTAACAAGTCCTTAGTCCGTGTTGGAATAGGTCTGACATGGCGAGCACAATTTGTGTATGCGCAGCATGGGATATGGCCGGTATAGGGTCTCTGTTCATCCCTGACGGTGTATAGATATAGTCCGCCTAGCCAGCAGAATGAAGGTCCAATTTTCCGATCAATTCATAGACCAAAATGAAGAACACCCTTGATATCGTGCTTCTCCACGCTGCATCAGTTGCTAGCATCAGTCCCTCCTTCGTTAGACTTGCTCTTCAGCTATGTGCATTTGCCTTGGTCTATGTACGTTACAATTTGATAGCACACACTCCCCATTGTTGTTCATCGTACTGACCATCGTTGATTGCCTAGGTCCTCCTCGTCTGCATCTACAATGTCACGTTTCACCCCCTGGCAAAATATCCCGGCCCTATCCTTGCGAAAGTCACCGATCTCTATGCCGCCTATCACGCATGGAAGGGTGACATACACTTGGATATGTGGAGATGTCATCAGAAATACGGTATGATCATGCCTCGAAATTATCATGTTCCATCTCCCTAATCTTGGTCTATAGGAAAATTTGTTCGATATGCCCCTAATCGCTTGAACACCAACACTACCGCTGGCATCAAAGGTATTCATCCCTTGTATCCTCTTCCTACCAGCCAAATCTAACTTTGTGCACGCAGACATATACGCACAAGGAAAAAACGTCCGCAAGAGCAAAAACTATGGCGCCATGGTGCATCAGGCTCTAAACACTCTCACAATCTCGGACCCGAAAGAACATGGCCGAAGACGCAGAGTTGTAAGCCAAGGTTTCTCGGACTCGGCAATGCGGAATTATGAACCATCAATGGTCGCCATAGTACAGAGATTTTGCGACCGCCTTATACAACCTATTGACGAAGAACCTACGAGTAACTTGGATTCGTGGCGACCTGCGCGAAACATGTCACAGTGGTGTAAGTCAAGTCCCTGGAATTTCTGTCGCGACGAGCCCGCGATTGACAAGAATAACGCCGCAGGTAATTACCTCGCCTTCGACATCATGGCCGATCTTATCTTTGGTGGGAAATACAACCTCCTCGAGAGACAAACCTACCGTTACGTCCCCAGTGTGATTGAAGCTTCGAACGTCCGGGTCAGTGCCATCTTACAGGCACCATGTCTGAAGTTTGGAAGACTTGATAAGGTCTTGTTTCCAAAGGCGATTGTTGCTCGGAATGTGTTCATCAGGTTTGTCGGCAAACTTCTCAGAGACACGCTCAAGGTCGATCGGTCCTCCAAGAGAGATTTTTTTGCAGTTCTGTCTACTGCTAAGGATCCGGAGACCGGCTCTGGTTTCACTCAAGAGGAGATCATAGCAGAAAGTACAACCCTGGTCGTTGCTGGTACGAGCCGCCTCTTCTTCTTTTTACTCTATGGATTTCCAACTAACACTGCTTGGAAAGGTGCCGACACTGTAGCAACGGCTACAACAGCTTTGTTCTTCTACCTCAGTCGCAACCCGGCCGCCTATAAGCGTGCCGCGAGTGAAGTTCGAAAGGCCTTCCAAAACGTCGACGAAGTTCACATGGGACCCAAATTGAATTCATGCAAATACCTCCGCGCTTGTGTCGACGAAACGATGCGCATGTCTCCTTCGGTCGGAAGCTCACTAGCACGAGAAGTTCAACAGGGTGGTGCAGTCGTCGACGGCGAATACATACCTGGTGGCTGCGACGTTGGAGTCCCCATATACAGCATCCAACACAGCCCTGAGTACTTTCCAGACCCATTTACGTTCTCACCCGAGCGCTGGATAGTCGGCGAGGGAGACACGACAAAAGAGTCGGTGGCTGTCGCATCGAGTGCCTACGTACCGTTTTCTTCTGGTCCGAGAGGCTGCATTGGAAAGGGTATGGCGCTAACGGAGCTGATGCTCACGATGGCCATGGTGCTGTGGAGGTTGGATTTCAAGATTGCAGATGAGGATACGGCTGGGGGAAGTCCTGATGCTGAGTGGGGGAGACATCGGCCCAGCGAGTTTCAGCTCAAGGACCATGTCACGGCGGCAAGGGATGGGCCTCTACTTCACTTCCGGGAGAGGAAGAGCTTACATTGATTGTACGAGTATGCGTGTCTTTTGAGTATTTGCCATTCTATCTGTGCATTCACATGTATCATGACGGACAGGTATCTGTCCGTTAATTTTGTATCAATATTCGTATACTGATTTGGTAATTGATGCCTTCACCACCAAAGCACGGTCACTTGTTCCTTCTCTATGACACGTGCCGGATGCTATCGCCTTTCTCTACAGCGACTTGTTGGCCGATGGTAAGAATGATGAGAAGAATGCTTTTTCGCTTTACGGAGGTCTGCACCCAAATCCTGAACAGCACTAGTAACAGCCCTAGTCAGAGGGATGAAGTTGTAAAGGATTATCCATATTCCAAGACGTTATTCCTCTGAATGTAATCTTCAAATGGTGCGGTTTTCTCGAAGCGTGGTCATTTCAGGGTGTGATTCCTTCGGAGTTCACGCTCTTGGCGGCTAGGACTCTCCACGGATAATGTCTCACCGGTAAGATGGAATCAATCTAGCAGGCGAACCCCAGGCTTAGCGAGATCTAGTTTCAGAATTATCGTATCGATTCTAGGCCCATGTGGAAGCCGTTCGTCAGGTACCCGTACAACATTATCGCCGGGGCCAGGAACCGTCAGGAGGCAGGGCTGGGCTGTGATCCTGCGCCTAGGGCTTAGGGCTTTGGGCTGACGACAGGGGTCGTCCCGGCGGCTAATGTACCTACATGCTCGTGAGATGAGATCTCTGTCAGCTTCAGAAATACATCTCTCCAACGCTTACATGTCGGGACCCCGGAGGTTCCAGCTAGGTTATGATACTATGGCGGAGTAGTGAGCCTCGAGGTCGAGTATTTTTGTCATCAAACTGCGTGCATTGAGTGGGGTCGCTGACCATGTCTCATCTGACATTTTGTCTCATTTGTTGGCCCCCGAGAGATGGATTCTGATCTCTTCTGGAAGACGGTACACTATTGTTGCAGCTCACCTCATCTCATCTCGTCCCGTATGATACTCGGTACACCTTCCTCTCCCAAAGGCATTGATCGGAGGCTGTGACGCCTGCCCATTGCTCTCGGTCCCATGATATCTTTATCCCCTTGATGAGATTCGCCGGACAAACCATCTTCTCACTGCCGCTTGTTACTGCTCTAGTCTTTCGCCCCTTCTGTCGCACCAAGCATCTCCACTCCTAGATCTCGAGTCATCTCCTTCCTTACCATGATGCGCAATGCTTGATCTCAACATTCCACTATCTCATATCGAATCTTCGCCATGACCACCATACTCCCCCAGTGCTCCATTGCCACACAGAATCATTTTGGGCCTGTGAATAACGACTGTCACGATGGATTTGATTTTACCTTACTCTTCGAAGAAACGATATTAACAATCGGGCCTCTATCTTTGGTCTTATTGGTCCTTCCATTCCGACTCTATGCACTATCGAAAACAAATCCAAAAGCCAAATTAGGATGGCTGCATACGTTGAAATTGGTGAGTCTGCTTTGCTCCACGAGCAACACAGTATTATTAAGTCCGTATAAGGGCACCTTCTTTGTCTATACAGCCCTTCAATTTCTTCTGCTAGGAATTTTGGTCTCATCACAGATACCGAAAACCAGGGCAACGATAGTATGCCACGGCTTGACAACCTTTTTAGCTTTGAGTCTTTGCCTCTTGTCTCACCTTGAACACTCACGGACTCTTCGACCTTCTTGGACTCTCAACGTTTACCTCTTACTCTCCTTAGCATTCGATGTTGTGAGGGCACGAACGCTATGGGCGATTCCGCAAAACAAGTCTCTGGCCATCGTGTTCGTCATTGCAGTTTCAATCAAGGGCATCATGGTCTGTTTAGAAGCCAAGGAGAAACGAAAAAGCCTACTTCCAAAGTACCAGTACCTTTCGCCCGAGGCAACAAGCGGAATTTACAATGCATGGTTTTTCTGGTGGCTGAACCCTTTGTTCCTCCGAGGTTACAAAAAGGCTCTCACGGTAGACCAATTGTTTTGTGTCGACCACAAACTTGCGCCAAACGATGAGGGGCGTAGTCTTCTTACAGAATGGAGAATTTGTAAGGACTACAAGTCCTAATGCTCTTATCTAGTCTTACTGACTATTATGAAAACAGCAACGCGGAAGGAGAAGCCCAATGGTCTCTTTTACATGTCCATCGCCTACCACGGTCGAACCTTCGCATCGGGTATTCTGCCTCGCCTTTGCGCAACTGGCTTCAACTTCTGCCAGCCTTTCCTTATCAAAAGAGTAATCGAATATTTATCTAATCCCAACAGCCATGACAACACGAAACAGATTGGTCGCGCTCTGATAGGCGCGTACTGTGTTGTATACGTCGGCTTTTCAGTAAGTCATGTGCTGGATTTCACACATATCTCAGCTTTTGCTAAACCTGGAGCAAGGTCTCCGAAACATGGCACCAACACAAAACATATCGCAGTGTAACGAAGCTTCGAGCAAGTCTGGTCACTATAATCTATGAAAGAACACTGGAGCTAACATCAGCGGCTCTGGACGGATCTAAGGCAGTCACTCTGATGAGTGCAGACGTGGAACGAATCTGTACTGGTCTTCGTCAGTGCCACGAGCTATGGGCTAGCCTGCTCGACATAAGCCTGGCCTTGTGGCTACTGCAAAGACAACTCAATCTAGCAGCCTTTGCGCCATTGGCAGTAATATTTGGTATGTTGATAAGCCTTCCTTTGATGATTCCCGCTAATCCATAAACTCACCAGCATGCTCTGCTGGCGCAGTACTGGTAGGCTCTAAGACGGGGCCCACCCAAAAGATTTGGCTGGACAAAATTGAGAAACGCGTCTCGGCCACCGCTTCCATGTTGGGTGCAATGAAGGGAATAAAAATGTCCGGCCTTACCCCCCACCTCTCGAAGCTGATTGGTAAACTCCGAGAGGAAGAAATTGAATCGTCGAGAGCCTTTAGGATATTGCTAGTCAAGATTGTCAGCCTCTGTAAGTTGTCATTTCTGTGAGAAAATCGGGTATCTAACGCGCCCTCCAGCCTATACCAGCACTGCCCTTACTCCTGTAGTAGCATTCGGAGTCTACATCTTGCTAGCCAAGTACGAACACTACCCTCTCATGGACAATGGCAAGGTTTTCACCTCGCTAGCACTCATGCAATTGCTGCTAGAGCCAGTAGCTTTCTTGATAACTGCACTATCCGGGCTTATGAGTGCTATCGGTTGTTTTGAACGCATTCGAATATACTTGAACTCTGATGCTCGAGAAAATAAGAATGAAAGCAACACATCACCGAGTAACGAGTCTTTGCCGCTTCGGCATAAACTCACTTCCAACAATGATTCTGATGGAGACTCCATTGAACTTACAAGCTGTGAGAAGGGCGAGATCTGTATTGTCGCCAACATGGCGAGCTGTGGATGGGACAAGGATAGAGCGCCACTCTTACGGAACCTCGATTTCCAGATTACACGAGGAAAATTGACAATGATCATTGGTCCAGTCAGTTCCGGGAAAACTACTCTTTTGAAAGCTTTACTCCGAGAGACCCCTCAATCCACTGGATTCAATCGACCAGACTTCAAAGATACTGCGTATTGTGCGCAGACCCCGTGGCTTACCAATGGTACGGTGAAGGAGAATGTAATGGGAGATTCTCACTATGATCCTAAATGGTATGCAACCGTGGTAAGAGCTTGTGCTCTGGAGGCAGATCTGGCGCAGTTCGCGCTTGGGGAACACACTGTCATTGGAAGCAAAGGACTAGCACTCAGTGGAGGCCAACAAATGCGGGTGGTAAGTTTTCGTAGTATTATGATCCAGCTCTCATGATGCTAATGTAAGCCCAGGCTCTTGCAAGGGCAGTATATGCGAGGAAAGAGTTGGTAATCCTAGATGACATTCTTAGTGGGCTTGATGCTGCAACGGAGGAAGAGGTCTTTGCTTCGGTTCTTGGACCAAAAGGACTTTTACGCCAACAGGGTACTACGGTAATTCTTGCTACCAATGCTGGTATGTATCCAAGCCCCGACTACCAAGGCTGTATCTAATGGATGCAGTGCATCGTCTCTCCGAAGCCGACTACATAATCGCTTTAGACAACGAGGGCGAGATTGATGAAAGAGGTACTTTTGATCGTCTTAAAGATACTGATGGCTACACAAGCACTCTGAACTTGGCGCATCGTACACCTAAGGTTCCGCCAAAGGATAACGACAGCAGACTGGTGAATCTAATCGGGGGCACGCTACCACCAAGCGCCTCTGAAGCTCGACAAGATACAAAAACCAATCATGCCGGTGATTTGACTATTTACCGATACTATATCGAGACGTTCGGATGGGTTAATTGGGCCATCTTCACGTCTATCTGCATCTTATATGGCTTCGGTACTGCCTTTCCTAGTATGATGTCCCCATGACCTATACATTTGCCTTGGGTCTGATGCTGATCTGTGATACAGACGTTTGGATCAAATGGTGGGTGGAGTTCAACATGGATCATCCAAACCAAAGGATACCATACTACCTCGGTCTTTACACTGCGTTCGGGCTGCTGTCAATTTTCTCTCTGATGATGACATGTTGGTCAGTCGACTCGAGTAATGAGGATAAAGGAGATATGCTAAAATTTCAAAAGGCTTCTGATCATCAGGATGGTGCCACAATCAGGGCGATTATTGCATCGAAGGTTGCTGAACACCGTCTTGAGGTATGCAATTCGAGATGATGAGCCGGGACGTTCCTGACAATTCTCTCAGTGCTCCGATGTCGTTTTTCACCTCGACCGACACGGGGACCACGACGAACAGGTTCAGTCAAGATCTGGAACTTGTGGATATGGAGCTACCTACAGCGCTGATTCGCACTTGTCTTAGTATGCCTGCGCTTCATTGATGAGATATCAGGGAATGTGCGTTTCACTGACCTCCATACAGTGTTGTCGGTATTGATCGCCCAACTCTTTGTCATCGCATCGTCAGCCAAGTACGTTAGCATAGCTCTGCCCTTTTGCATTATCGCGGTCTGGGTGGTTCAGAAATTCTATCTTCGCACATCCTTACAACTCCGTATCCTGGACATTGAATCCAAATCCGCGCTCTTTACCCATTTTATCGAACTGCTCAACGGCATCACGACAATCCGCGCTTTCGGATGGGAAAGTCAGCACCTGCTTCGCGCAAAGGCAGCTCTCGCGACGTCTCAAAGGCCCTTTTATTTGTTGTATTGTATCCAAAGATGGCTCAATCTGGTGCTTAATCTGGTAGTCGGTGCTGTGGCAGTCCTCTTGGTCACCATTGCTGTCGAATTTCAAGGATCGAGTGACGCGGGTCTGATTGGTCTGGCATTGGTCAGTCTTGTGGGCTTCACTCAGATATTGAAACAACTCGTGACGAACTGGACGTTGCTTGAAACTTCGGCAGGCGCGGTCTCTAGGATACGAAGCTTTACGTCCGATGTTGAGTCGGAGAATCTCCCGGATGAAAGCGGTGAGCCGCCTGAGAACTGGCCGAGTGAAGGCACAATCGAGTTTCGGGACATTACGGCTTCTCATGGGTAAGCTATCTAGACGCTCCCACGTTCATCCCAATCGACATGCTAAATATTCGCCTATCTAGGAAATCGAAAGAACCAACGCTGGATGGCATTTCCCTTTCCATCCGAGCTGGCCAAAGGATAGGCGTCTGCGGTAGAAGCGGAAGTGGAAAGAGCACTCTTGTATCGACACTCCTGCGCCTGCTCGACCTCTCCAGCGGCAAAATCCTGATTGACGGCATCGACATTTCCACCCTTCCTCGACAAGAGACCCGCTCTCGGCTCATCGCCTTGCCGCAGGATCGATACCTCTTGGCAGGAACCGTGAGGTACAATGTCGATCCCCTTGAAATGTGCTCTGACAGTGCAATCGAAGATGCTCTGGAGAAGGTGGATCTCTACCATCTCGTAGAGGGCGCAGGTGGACTGGACGCGACGCTGACGGCCGAGATGCTCAGCCACGGCCAAGGGCAGCTCCTCTGCCTTGCGCGAGCCATGCTGAGGAAAGGCTGCATCTTGGTGCTGGACGAGGCGACGGCCAGC
Source organism: Parmelia sp. 050094 (assembly GCA_018257885.1). Classification (NCBI taxonomy): domain Eukaryota; kingdom Fungi; phylum Ascomycota; class Lecanoromycetes; order Lecanorales; family Parmeliaceae; genus Parmelia; species Parmelia sp. 050094. The sequence continues at coordinate 25,306 of JAEUBB010000058.1, forward strand.
GTGGACGTGCAGACTGACAGTCTGATGCAGCGCCTCATCCGGTCGGAATTCAGCACGCATACCATCATTGCGGTTGCGCATCGTCTGGACACCATTATCGACTTCGACGCCGTGGCCGTGATGGACCGAGGGCACGTGGTCGAGTATGGTGCTCCCAAGGCGCTGCTGCGAAAGGGTTCGGCGTTCAAGGAGCTCTATCAGGTGCAGAAGGGGGAGATGGGGAGGTCGTGGAGGGAGTCGGTCTTGTCGCAGTTGACGGGCGTGGGGGTCGCGCCGATGGCGCAGGGAGCTCCTGCTCTTCCGTAAATGAATGCTTTGGTGTTGCGAGAGGCGTTTCAAAAGACATTACAAGCGAGGCGTTGATTGGCGGATGGCTGCTGCTCACGAAGTTGTTGTAAACAGAGGCATGGCTACGACCGGTGATTCCAATCTCCAACAATAACAGCAAGCGAGCTCAATCAATCGGCTGCCTACTAGATAACTACACTAATCCGTACCCATAAAGACACCATCGCCATAGACATCTAACTCGATTTTCCACTGAACACGCATGCTATGTAGACTGGGGCCTCTCGAGGGGCTTCGAAACCCTAGCCCTACTAGCAACGCAATTGAGTTCACGCGTTTCTCGCGAAGCTTGGCGTCAGCAGGCGTCAGATTTTACTAGTGTAAATAATTATTGTGGTAAGGTATTATTAAATCTGCTTACTCCAATCACCGATGTGTGCTTACTTTTAAGGTTACCTGCCTTAGATGACTGGATTATTGCTATCATGCTATTTGCTGAGCACTGCCCCACGGGTGAGATTGGAGCTGCAGAGGGGGGGTGCGGTAATTTTGATAATCTTACAATTACCGGTCCTACCCCTGGCACCCGCAGATGGCATTAGGTATGCAAGTCGGGGTAAATATGGAACACACGCCAAAACTCAACCATTCACACCATTCACACCACCACATCTACACCTACCTTACTTACTCCGTATGCATTCATCCATGATCCAACACGCTGAAACCGCCTCTTTCGCTTCGCAGCCTTGCAGTGGCATTCAATGTGACTGCGCCTGGCCTGACCATCCACTTCGCCCATGACTATGTATGACTGTGCTTTGTAGACCGTACTTTATTCATGTCTCCTTCTCTAAGGTAATCCCTCATCCTAAGCGCTCCCTCACCAACCCCTCCTGTCCCTCGGTCAACACCTCAAACACATGCTCGAATTGAGGCAAACAATTCTCTAATTCAGCCTAGATTCTCTTGATACAATACGATACCGTCCCGCAGCTTTTGCTCCGGACATATCTCCAGACTTCACTCCTCTCATTGTCAAAGTCCGCATCTTGTCTCACCCACCAATTTCCTTTCCACATCTCACCCTTTGCTCTTTCCCTCATTCAATTCCCACGCCTATAATCATTTCACGCAGTACTTGGGTCCACTCTCACTCTTTCACTTCTCTCGCGTTGCCTACATCCAAGGCACATCACCGGCACCCCGCAAGTACTCATTGAATCCCGTCTAGCTTCTGTCATAGCGCACCACAATGGGTCAAACAAATCCCCCCAACTATCACAATGTGACGGATCATTTCCAGCAGCAGAGGAACATCACGGGCACTGCACTCATCAACTATGCTCTTCAACACCCCGACAATGAAACCGCCGTCGGCATGGCCAAAAAATACTGTTCCATCGGATGCACTCCAGCCTGCCCGGAATCCTGGCAGGCCATCCTCTACCGACCCAGTGTTGCCGGCAACTCCATCTACATGGTCATCTTTCTGCTCATTCTGATCGCCCAAATCTTCCTCGGAGTTCGACACCGAACGTGGACTTTCCTGGGTGGCATGGTCCCAGGCTTGCTGGGCGAGATTGTCGGTTACATGGGGAGGATCTTGTTGTGGCACAATCCATACATCATGAACTACTTCTTGACGTGAGTTGATCTCCCCAAGTCTCCACCCGGTCAGAAGCACACGGCAATCATCCTCACCAGAAAATCTCTAACTGGGTCCCCATGACAGGTACCTCATCTGCCTCACCATTGCACCTGCGTTCCTGACAGCCTCGATCTATCTCTGTCTCTCACGCCTCGTCACGGTCTACGGTTCTCAGTACTCCAGACTGGCTCCACGCTCCTACACCTATATCTTCATTGGTTGCGATCTCTTTGCACTCATCCTACAAGGTGCCGGTGGAGGCATAGCATCGACGGCCAGAACCCACGCAGGATCCGTCAGTGGAACCCACGTCATGGTTGCTGGCCTGGCCTGGCAGGTTGTGTCCATGACGCTGTTCATGGCGCTTTGGGCCGACTTCGCCCTTCGAGTGCACAAGGCGAGGGCGCAAGGATACTTGAAGACTGGTCAAAGCGACATCTTTGCGGTGTTGAGGGATTCAAGGAAGTTCAGGTTTCTACAAATGGGTAAGAGCTATCCTGCCGTTTGGGCAATTTCATTTGGATGTGTTCTGCCAAGGAGGCAAAGTAGCTGCAGAGAACGCGGCTGACGCAGAGAACATAGCCATCGCCCTCGCAACCGTCACGATCTACATCCGCTCCATCTATCGTATCGCTGAGCTTCAAGGCGGCTTCGCGGGCAAGATTGCCAATGACCAGGCCTCGTTCATGATCTTTGAAGGCCCGATGATCATCATCGCCGTCGTGGCTTTGACCATGTTCCACCCGGGCAGGGTGTTTGGTGGCCTGTGGAAAGCGAGTGGGCAGGGCAACAAGGGCGCGCCCAGGTACTCAAAGAGCGGAGCTTACGTGTTGGATGGCGATGATGAGGAATTGACGCAGAGGGAGAGGAAGAACGGCTTCCAGGTTCGAGAGAGTTCTCCATTCTGAGTTGGAGGGGGAGATGGCTGTGTGAGAATGGGGTTTGAAGAAAAAGTTTGTGTGTTCGGGGGGGGAGTTATCAGGCAGACAGTGGGCATAATGCGTGTCCATAGATTACGGTGGAAATGTTAGCTTGTGGTTTTAGCATGCGTACTGGAGTACATGGTCTCAATTGGGCTCGATGGCCTTGATAGATAGGTATGCATCCTGCAGGCGATATCTTTTTTAATACACGATGGCTACTGCGATTTCATGTATATCACGCTTACATTGTTCCGAAACCTGAATTGCGAGGGTGCGAGTAGAGCAGGCATCGATGCCCTATCGTAACTTGCCGTACTCCGTAGTTTCCAGTGGCATGCGCAGTTTTTATACCGTCAAGGATATTTGAGTATAAGCAGCCGACAACAAACTCTTACAGCCCCGCGTCCCTGAACGCGTCCCTAATCACGATCTTGTTCTCACTCGGTGGCTCCTCAGCGCTGACCTGCGATTTCCGGACCTGAGTCAGCTACCTTATGGTTGCAGGCTAAGGTTGAAATGAACGGTTTTGAATCTCGCGAGAGGCGCAGCGGCAGCTGATGTGATGGATGGATTTGGCACGGCATGGTTGCGCCCGGTTGTCAGCAGCTAGCGGGCGGTCAATCTCACTGCGTCGAGAGCGTAGATTTGGGGTGCGAAAATAGATCAATGCTACCTTGCGAGGCCTGCTCGGCCTCATGGCTGAAATGTCTGATACGTTGGTGTTGCTGTTGAAGAATGTTGAAATTGCCTGATCCAAATCCATTTCATTTCTGCAAGCATACACCATTCTGACCTTCTACTTTTACGTCACGTTTCTACATCTCTATCCCGCAGGCTTCTTCAGACTGAGTGTACCTCTTTACCGGCCATTGTACCGAACGAATACATACTTTCCTTGCGAGTATCGAGCTCTACTCACAGTATCGAGCTCTACACGCATCACCGAGGGCTACAGCAGCAGCAATCCTTAGGTATCATCCTTCCTCTCTGCTAATCGAAAATAGATCACACATTGTACCAATACTCGCATCCCCGCCTGTACCAAGACTTTTCAACGCGTTCCAAAGAACTCGCGCGCATTTCCAGCGAAAGTAGCTTTCGCCTTATATCCAATAGTAGCATTTGAATCAAGCCTGCCACAAATCAGTCCCTTCTTTTCTTCCTAACCTAGATTATACAGAATGGCGACTCTTCTGCAGCACGAGGCAACTCTGCCCGCTCACCCAAAGTCTCCGGACGCTCACGTCCGAGCAATCCCTTCCTCCCCCGATGACATGGAGCAAGTGTGGGCTTGGAATGAAACCCAACCCACTCTTGTGTACGAGTGTGCTCATGCACTGATCAAGAAGCAAGTAGATGCCCGACCAGATGCAACCGCGGTCTACGCACACGACGCTACCTTCAGCTTCCAAAGGCTCGATGACCTGTCCACTCGCCTAGCTCATCTCCTGGTGGATTTGGGAATTGAACCGGAAGACATTGTGCCCTTGTGCTTCGAGAAATCGGCATGGGCCATTGTCGGAATCCTTGGCGTCATCAAGGCTGGTGCGGCCTTCGTCTTCATCGACCCTTCCCATCCGGAAAGCCGTAGGGAGGTCATGATGAGCCAAGTCGAAGCTAAGCTGGTCATCTCGTCTTCTCAACAAGCCGCCTTGTGGGAAACCACCGCGAAACGAACGATTATAGTCGACCAAGACTCTATTGAAAAGCTTCCATTTCACGACCGAGAGCCTTCAACTAGCGTTACACCATCTAATTTGTTATATGTAATCTTCACCTCCGGCAGTACTGGAACGCCAAAGGGATGCCTTATTGAGCATTCGGCATTCTGCAGCGGATCACTCCAGCACGCCGCAAAAGCCTGCATACTCCCATCAAGCCGAGTCCTTCAGCTCGCATCGTTCGTTTTCGATGTGAGCATACTCGAGATCCTGACGTCCTTGATCTCGGGAGCATGCATTTGTTTACCGAGCACTCCAGCAATGATGTTGGGTCCTGCCCACCTCATCAACGACATGGGAATAACATGGGCGTTCCTGACTCCTTCACTCGCCAAAATGATTAAGCCATCCGACATCCCGAACCTGAAGACTTTGGCGTTGGGAGGCGAACCTCTTGCCAAGATTGATGTTGAGACGTGGGCGGGGCATCTACAGCTCATTAATGGATATGGTCCCAGTGAATGCTCGATAGCAGCAAGTGGTAATACGCACATGACGCCAGACACAGATCCGGCCAACATTGGCTGGGCAGTCGGAGGACTCTGCTGGATTGTGGACGCCGAAGACCATGATAAACTCGTCCCGATAGGTGGTGTGGGCGAGCTCTTGATTGAAGGTCCCATCTTGGCTCGCGGATACCTCAAAAACCAAGCGAAGACCGACGAGGTGTTCGTCGAGAGCCCATCATGGGGTCCCAGGACAAAAGCGGGGAAGGTCAGGCGCCTGTATAAGACTGGCGATCTTGCAAAATTCAACCCTGACGGATCTATCCACTTTGTTGGACGTAAAGATACTCAAGTCAAATTGAGAGGCCTGCGCATCGAGTTGGGCGAGATCGAGCACCATATTGCAAATCACGATCACGTCGAATACAAAATGGTCATATTGCCAAAAACTGGCTACCTCAAAGAGCGGCTAGTTGCTGTAGTATCTCTTTCGAAGTTCACCTCGAGCGCAGCTGCAACAGTTGATGCGGGGATCAGCTTGCTTCGTGGAGACAACAAGGCTGAAGCTGACTCTCAGATTTCAACTATTCGTGCTCATCTGGCTAGTCTGGTGCCAGAGTACATGGTTCCTGAGACTTGGGTGGTAGTCGAGCGATTTCCTTTATTGTTATCAGGGAAGCTCAATCGCTCTCTAGTCCAGAAGTGGATTACTGAAGTAGACGAGGCAACCTATGCCGAGATCGCGGACCTCAAGCCGCAGGACGGAGAAGAGGAAGGGGAAGCGACGCCATTGGAGAGCCGGATTCGAGAAATGTACGCCGTCGTACTCAACCTTCCGATTGCCCAGATTCGTCTTGCGCGATCCTTCTTGAGTCTTGGAGGCGATTCAATCACAGCGATGCAAGTCATGTCTCGTTGCAGAGCTGCAGGAATCGCTATTACCGTCAAGGACCTTCTTCGCAGCAAGAGCATATCTGAGCTTTCTCTTCGCGCGGGTCTCGCTGGAGAATCCATCTACTCCAAAGAAGAAGCCTTCGACACCGAGTTTGACCTATCCCCCATTCAACGAATGTATTTCAACTTGGCTCCCGAAAGCAACGATGACACGTTGGACACGCACTTCAACCAAAGCTTTTTCCTGCGGCTCACAAGGACTGTATCTGAAAGAGATTTGAAGGCAGCCCTGGAGATGGTTGTGTCGCAACACTCTATGCTGCGGGCTCGGTTCGACCAGAACGCTGACGGAAAATGGGTGCAGAGAGTCCTGGCAGAGGTGGCATGTGCCTACAGTTTCGCAACGCATACCATTGGAAATGAGCAAGATGCCGCTCCTATCATGGCAGCCACTCAAACCTCTTTGAATATTCGGAAAGGCCCAGTCTTTGCTGCTAACCTCTTTGAAACGGACAATAAAGGACAGTTATTGTTCCTCGTTGCCCATCACGTCATGATCGATCTCGTCTCTTGGAGAACCATTCTTCGGGACCTGGAAGAAGTATTGACAACGGGGACTCTCAACACAGAGAAGCCTATACCATTTCAGAACTGGCTCCAACTGCAAGCTGAGTACGAAGCCCAGCGACGCGATCTGTCCACTGCTCTTCCTTTTCAGATTCCTGCGCCGAATTTTGAATATTGGGGGATGCTTGGCAAGTCCAACACCATCGGCGACACTTTGGAGCAGCGATTCCAGCTAGATCAAGAGACAACGACTCGGCTTCTCGGAGAGGCATGTCATACCGCGCTGCACACTGAACCTTTACACCTCTTACTATCGGCTTTGATACACTCATTCCGTACGACTTTCTCGGACCGCCAGTTGCCCGCAATCTTTAGAGAAGGTCACGGTCGAGAGCCATGGGATGATGAAATCGACGTCTCGGAAACAGTCGGATGGTTTACAACCATGTACCCGTTATACGTAGAGCCAACAAACGAAGACGACATAATTCAAATAATCAAACGCGTCAAGGATACCAGTCACAGCGTCCCTGATAACGGTCGGCCATATTTTGCCTCTCGATACCTCCATGATGCCGGGATCGAAGCGTTTGGCGACCACGAACAGGTCGAAATATCGTTTGACTACCTCGGACTGTATCAGCAGCTGGAAAGGCCAGACGCGCTTCTGCAGCAGGTTCCAGGATATGAAGCTACGGCAGGAGATGTCGGTCGCGACGTCCCGCGCTTTTCCCTCGTAGAAATCACTGCGGAGATGATCCTCGGGCAAATGCAGTTGTCTTTTGTCTTCAATCGCCATATGAAGAACCAAGCTGGGCTGCAAGCTTGGATTGAAAATTGCAAACAGTCCCTCGTGAGTGGCACCGAAAAGCTGATTGGATTACAGCGTGAATACACTCTGGCAGATTTCCCCCTGCTACCACTGAATTACGATGGTCTTGATGAGCTCTTGGATCACAGACTGGCTCAGATCGGGGTATCAAATATGGAAAGCGTTGAGAACATCTATCCTTGTTCGCCGATGCAACATGGCCTACTTATTGCTCAAAGCCGATCCGTGAACGGCTACTACGAATACTACCACACCATGAAGGTGGAGGCGAGGGAGGCGGGAGGATACGTGGATATCGATCGCCTTCGAAATGCATGGGAAAAGGTTGTCCAGCGCCATCCTTCTTTGCGTACGGTCTTCATCGACAGCGTCAGCAAAGACGGACTTTACGACCAATTGGTTCTGAGGAAGATATCCCCAAGGATACAAATTGTCGATTGCGAAGACAGCAAAGCCGATGCCATCTTCAACAATCAAGAACCAGTCTCGTTCCAGAGCGACGAGGCACCACACAGACTCACGATCTGCAGATCTGACAACGGCGCCGTCTTTTGCAAACTGGACATCAATCACGCCATCGTTGATGGCGCATCGATCGCCAACATTGTTGGAGATCTTGCCTTGGCTTATGACGGCAAGATCTCCCAAAAGCCTGGCTTTCTCTTCGAGGCTTACATCGCATACATCCTGAAACATCCCGCGGCCTCGACTCTCGACTTCTGGAGAGAACATCTCAATGGGGTTCAGCCATGCCTTTTCCCGGCTATGGCACCCTTGGAAGACGCAAGTGATCCGGAGAAGCGACTGAAGATTATGAGTGTTGATATTGAGATGCCACCATCGACCCTGACTTCATTCTGTAGCGAACACAACGTGACGCTAGTCAATCTTTTCCAACTAGCCTGGGGCTTGGTACTTCATGCGTATACAGACTTGGAGGACGTGTGTTTTGGGTATCTGTCCACTGGACGTGATGCACCCTTGAACGGCATTGAAGAAGGGGTTGGAGCGTTCATCACGATGCTGATTTGCCGACTGGACTTCCGGAACGTACATTCTCTCGGTGAGCTACTCGATAAAGTAGCGGATGACTTCACTCGCAGTCTGCCAAATCAATATTGCGACCTTGCAAGTATTCAACATTCTCTCAACTTGGGTGGTCAACCACTGTTCAACACGATAATGTCCTTTCATCGAGACGGCGGATCGGAAATGTTAGAAGAATCAAGTATCAAGATAGAAGGTCTCCATGGACATGACCCTACTGAGGTAATTGTTTACATTCTATGACTCTACGACTTCTTCTAATCTTCTTCTAGTACGCTCTTGCCGTCGATATTGGCGTGTCCGAGAACAGCATCAAAACCATGCTCGGCTACTGGACCTCGGAGTTCACCGATCAACAAGTGGCCAACATTGGCAGTACCTTTGTCAAGGCTCTGGAGTGCATAGTACGGCAGGCAGCGACCTCAGTCAAGGAAATCGATCTGGTCAGCGAGGATCATGTACGGCAGATGCAAGCATTCAACGCAGATGACTCTGATGTAATCGAGAGGTGTATCCACGATGTTATACAAGAGCAAGTCGAAGCGCAACCGAATGGGGAAGCAATATGTTCTTGGGAGGGAACCTGGACCTATCGAGAGCTTGATGAAGCTTCGACGAGACTAGCCCATCACTTGGTCAGCCTTGGTGCAGGACCTGAGACCATTATACCCTACTGTTTCCCGAAATCGGCTTGGGCTGTTGTTTCGATGCTCGCGATCTTGAAATCAGGCTCGGCGGGTGTCGCGCTCGACCCAGGTCACCCAGTAAATCGTCTCAAAGGTCTGGCAGAAGAAGTTGATGCAACCATCGTTTTAGCCGCACCACAGACAGCCCATCTGTTTGATAGTTTCGCCGGTGTTCAAAGCGTTGTCAGTGTGGAAGCTTCCTTCGTCAATGAGCTCCCATTACTTTCTGGGTCTGCTTGTCCCACAGTCAAGCCCAACAACATTGCATTCGTCGTCTTCACATCAGGAACAACGGGGAAACCAAAAGGAATCGTCCTAGAACACTCATCAGTGTGTACGTGTGCTGCTGCCATGGGACCAATCCTTGGGATTGGCCCTGGAACCCGGTTGACACAGTTTGCCGCCTACACATTCGACGTTTCTCTCCAAGATATATTGACCACTCTCCAACGTGGCGGTACTGTTTGTGTCATTTCCGATTACCAGAAAATGAACAATCTGGCGGAAGGGATCAACTCCACGCGAGCTAATTGGGCCGACATCACAAGTACTGTCGCTAGCCTTCTTCGACCCACAGATGTGCCGACGCTCAAACGCCTGAACACCGGTGGAGAACCTCTTACGCGGGAAGTTGTGGATACCTGGGCGGACGACGTCGAGCTCTACAATCTCTATGGACCTGCGGAAACCACAATCAACCATACATGTAGCAAGCGGCTCTCGAAGGATTCGTGTGCAACCAACATTGGGAAATCTTACGGCGCTTCGGTGTGGGTCGTGAACGAGCACAATTCAGACCGCCTTGTTCCCCTGGGATGCATTGGTGAACTTTTAATCGAAGGCCCTCTTCTGGCCAGACATTATCTCAATGAACCTGCCAAGACCAGTGCTGCTTTTGTTGAGAACCCAGCCTGGATTGGAGACCGTCCATCCTCTTCACCTCCTCGCCGATTCTACAAGAGCGGTGACTTGTGCTCGTTCAACACCGACGGTTCTCTCAACATTGTAGGGCGCCGAGATGGCCAGATTAAGATAAACGGCCAGCGCGTTGAACTTGATGAAATCATGTTTCAGGTTCAATCGCGACTGTCCACTGACCAACAAGCCGTCATTGATGCTATGGACATTGAAGAGCATGCTAGAAGTAAGACCGTCATCGCTTACATCTATGCAGCAGAGTACGCGCAGTTTATGATTGACCCGGCAGACATGTCAATCCCAATATCCGACGCTTTGGGCCTTGAGTTCAAGAGCCTGCAGGCCTCCCTAGCTGAGTCGCTGCCGCGCTACATGATTCCCTCGGTCTATTTTCCCATTACAAGGGTCCCAATTACACAGTCCGCAAAGATGGACCGTAAAGCACTTCGAAAAATGGTATCGAGCTTCTCCAAGGATCAGCTTTCCCACTACATGCTTTTGGATACGACAAAGCTACCGCCTACGACGGAGATGGAAATGTCACTTCAGTCCCTTTGGAGCCAAATTCTGGGCGTTGAAGCTCAGGCCATTGGGATCGACGATCATTTCTTCAGATTGGGAGGTGATTCCGTGGGTGCCATGAAACTTGTGGCAGCAGCGCGCGCACAGAAAATCATAATTAGCGTTGCTGATATTTTTGCCTCTCCAATGTTGTCCGACATGGCGGTTGCCGCAATAACATCTGCAAACGACCGTCAAAATGCACTTGCATCGGAGCCGTTCAGTCTCATCAAGGACGCCGCCAGAAATATAAACTCTATCCTCGAGGAGGCTTCAGCCCAATGTGGTCTCAGCCAAGATGCCATTGAAAACTGCTATCCCACAACCGCGCTTCAAGAGGGCCTAATGGCGTTATCGATGCGACAGAGCGGTGCTTATCTCGCCCAAAAGGTCTTTCGCATCTTGTCAAAGGATTTCGACTTGCCGCATTTTCAGAAAGCATGGGCAGCAACCATTGAATCCGAAGACATTCTACGGACTCGAATCGTCCACACCCAGAGTCTGGGATCGATTCAAGTGGTATTGAAGACCGGTACATCGTGGACCTCGGCCACTGATTTGGAGGCCTATCTCTCTCAAGATATGAGCACTCCTGTCCAGTATGGAGGACCGCTCATGCGGCTAGCCATAGTCCAACAAGCCAATGGGGATACTTATTTTGTGTGGACCGCACACCATGCGGTCTACGACGGTTGGACTGTGAGCTTGCTCTTTGAACAGGTTGCAAAGATGTATACGGACGGGATCACATCGCCCTCAGTACCTTATGCCAACTTCATTGGCCATCTTTCAGAGGTCGAGCCCGCGCATCGCGACAAATTCTGGCAAGATCAATTTGCATCCACACGAAGCTTGCCAATCGGCTTTCCTACAGTGCCTCTCGGATACCAGGCCACATCGAAGCAGAATATGAGATTCACATCACAAGTATCAAAATCATCAAGCTCGAGCATCACTATGCCAACAATCATAAGAGCAGCGTGGGCCATGGTCATTGCCACGTATTCGGATTCCAAAGATGTGGTTTTTGCTACGACACTTTCTGGACGAAACGTACCAGTAGCAGGCATTGATACGATGATGGGTCCCACCATCACAACGGTGCCTATCAGGATCGCTCTGCCAAAGGATGATGTCTCGGCTGAGCAGTATCTTGAGATTGTCCAGAGTCAATCAACAGAAATGATGCCTTACGAGCAGATTGGCCTACAGAACATCCGTCATCTGAGCACCGAGGCTCAAAAATTTATTGACCAGATCCAGAATCTTTTGGTTGTGCAGCCATCTGAGGCATCTGAGGATATTCCCACATTCCTTGGTATGGAAGCACTCTCCAAGCCATCCACCAACTTCGATACCTACGCCTTGGTAGTCGAATGCTGCGTCGGAAAAGAGGGGAGTTTCGATGTCCAGGCACGATATGACGATTCAGTAATCCCAGCAGAGCTCATGAAGCGCATGCTTCAGCAATTCGAACATGTGCTAAAGCAGCTCTGCGAATCTCCCAAGGCATCGCTCGGCCAATTGGAGCTTCTCAGTTCTCGAGATCTCCAAGACATCAAGCACTGGAATCGTGTTCTCCCAGAAGTCATCGACCGAGTTGTCCAAGACCAGATCGCCGAACAGACTATTGAAAATCCGGACGCTCAGGCGATTTGCGCTTGGGATGGAAATGTCACTTATGGTGAACTTGATGCAATCTCCACAAGGCTAGCAAACCACCTGGTCGCTCTTGGCGTGGGGTCAGAAGTCAAGGTCGGGCTTTGTTTCGACAAGTCCAAGTGGAACGTGATTTCAATGTATGCTGTTCTCAAGGCTGGGGGTACCTGCGTCCAGCTTCTACCGACCTATCCCAGGCCACGCATGCTATCCATACTCGAAGACATTGACGCCACTGTTGTTCTCGTGGCCCCTCCCCACTGTGGCTTGTTTGACGGCATCGTTGATAATATCGTGGCCGTTCAAGATGAATTGTTCAGCTCACTCCCGGATGGAAAAGACAAGCCTTTGGTAGCAACTGTGCAACCTGATAATGCCGCCTTTATCGTCTTCACCTCTGGTAGTACGGGCAAACCGAAGGGAGTCGTCATCGAGCACCGCGGATTCTGTACCATGACACACTACCAAAGCCCACGGATCCGTTTAGGACGACAAGCCCGCGTTCTCCAATTCGCTTCGCACACTTTCGATATCTGCCTCTTTGAATCCTTTTCTACTTTGATATGTGGCGGTTGTGTTTGCATACCTTCGGAGGTAGACAGGATGAACGATCTCGCAGGTGCTATAAACAGGCTGGATGCCAATTGGCTCATCATGGTGTCAACAGTGGCGGACACGTTCCGTCCCGAGGAGGTACCAGGAGTGAAGAACGTCATCCTTGGAGGCGAGCCTTTGCGGCCAGACATCCACGCTCGATGGGCTAATTCGGTCAATCTAATCAATGACTACGGACCTGCAGAATGTTCGATACTAGCTGTAATGACAGATTCCAAAGCCGACACGCCACCTTCGATGATTGGCAAAGGTCTCGGATGTCGTACCTGGGTGACCAACAAAGATGATCATAATATCCTGATGCCGATTGGCTGCATTGGTGAGCTGCTAGTGGAGGGACCTCTTGTGGCTCGCGGTTACTTGAAGGATGCCGTGAAGACGAATGCCGCATATATCAGTTCTCCGGCTTGGTCCGAGTACATCACCCCAAAACCGATGCGTCTTTACAAGACTGGAGATTTAGTCCGTTACGATAACAATGGCAACCTCCTCTGCATTGGGCGTAAAGACACTCAGATCAAGATTCGTGGCTTGCGTGTTGAGCTAGGGGAGATTGAGCATCACATCAAAATCAGCGGCTTTCGCACAGAGCACTTCGCAGTCGAGCGGATCCTACAACAAGGTGATGCCAACAAGCCAGCTCTTGCAGCCTTTATCGTTTCCGAGACAGATGACCGCCTTGCTCCAGACCATGATCCCGAGAAGATGCTTCTTCCGACATCAGCGACCCTCAACGCAGAATTAGCACAACTCCAAGACCACCTGAGTCAATCGCTGCAATCCTACATGGTGCCGACGCTGTACGTCCTTCTCCGAAAGATGCCCGAAACCCAAACAGGAAAGATCGATCGAAAGGCATTGCGCCAGATAGGTGCTGAGCTCTCCGAAGAGCAACTGGTACAGTGCTCGCCATCAGAAGATGGACCTGATCTACCGCGAACTGCTCCGTCTACTCCGAGAGAGCTTACCATGCAAGCGGTCTGGGCCGAGGTTCTGAATGTACCACAGGCTTCAATTAGTGCCGACGATAGCTTCTTCAAGAAAGGAGGCGATTCGATCAGAGCAATGCGCTTGGCCGCTGCAGCACGCAGAACGGGTCTTCTAATCACTGTAGTTGAAATCTTCAGCAATCCCGTGCTCCGTCATATGGCAGCAGCTGCAAAAGAGGCGGCCACAGTATTTGCTGTGACGACTGAGCTTGAGCGATTCTCTTTGGCTCCAGCAAAAGGTCACGACGGTCTTGTCAGCTTGATTGAAGATGCCGCTTTGCTGTGTAAAGTTGGAGCGGACGAGATCGAAGACATCTATCCTTGCACACCTCTCCAGGAAGGTATGATTACGCTCAGTCTCCAGACCCATAATGCGTACATGGCACAGAGAGTGTTCCAATTACCAGAACGTTTGGATATTCAGCGTTTCAAGGATGCGTGGCAACAACTGGTGGCTCTGCACCCGATCTTGCGCACCAGAATAATACCTGCAAAGTCATCTGGCGCGCTTCAGATCGTTGTCAAGGAGGAGATCTCCTGGCAGCAACCTGTGAGTTTAGACGAATACCTCGAAAAAGACAGAAACACGCCCGTCACTTATGGAAGCGCGCTCACCCGATTTGCTATCGACACTGAGCAGTGTCACTTCATATGGACAGCCCATCACGCGCTTTACGACGGGTTTAGTGCAAATTTGCTCTTCAGCCAGCTCGAAAGCATCTATATCGGTGGCTCAATCTCACACCCAGTGGCGTACACGAGGTTCATCAAAAACATCATAGATGTAGATGTGAATGCCTCGGCATCATTTTGGAGGTCATACTTGGGTAGTGGAGCGCCAACGAGCTTCCCACAACCACCGACCACTCTCTATCAGCCCCAGCCAGAAAGTGAGTTAAAACGGTCCATCGTGGTCCCTCGGAATATCGAAACCGGGATAATGATGTCCACCATCCTGCGAGCAGCGTGGGCGATCGTCACAGCACAGTACATGGATACCGACGACGTAGTGTTTGGTGCAACGCTCTCGGGTCGCAATGCTGCAGTCGAGGGAATCGAGGATGTTGTCGCACCAACTATCACCACTGTACCAGTTCGAATACAGCTGGACCGGGCACAGGAACTTTCGGCATTCCTCGCAGACGTTCAACGCAGAGCGACCGAGATGATCCCGTTTGAGCACACTGGCCTGCAGTATATCCACAGACTGGGTCCTGAAGTGCAAGGCGCGCTTGCTCTGAAGAATTTGTTCGTGGTACAACAACCAGATGGGAAGATGGCGGAGAGCAACTTCCTCCCCGAAATCCACGATGCCGCACTGCTTCAAGGTTTCCACACATATGCGGTGGTGATGGAATGCTTGATCAAGGACGAAGACACCATCGAGCTTCAGGCTCAATTCGACCAACGAGTGGTTTCCGAGACGCAAATGAGCAGACTCTTGGACCAGTTCGAGCACGTCGTTACCCAGCTCAACTCGTCCGTGTCGGGCGAGAAAGTAGGAGACGTTGATCTTTTTGGCCCTGGAGATTTGCAGCAGGTATTAAAGTGGAACAACGATATGCAACTCGAGGTTCTTCATGATTGCGTGCACAACATTTTCAAGAGCCAGGTCGCCATTCGACCGGATGCCCAAGCTCTATGCGCGTGGGACGGAAGTCTGACTTATCTTCAACTCGATAAGATTTCAGACACATTGGCCTCCTACCTGGTTGGCAAAGGGGTTCAGCCCGAGGTTCTGGTTCCGTTGTGCTTCGACAAGTCAGTCTGGACTGTGGTGACCATGCTAGCCGTCCTCAAGGCAGGTGGCGCCTGTGTTCATCTTGGTGCGACTCAGCCGATCACGAGACTTGCTCAAATCATCTCCGACACCGGTGCAAAGGTCCTCTTAGCGGATCCTCAGCATAGCGAGATGTTCCGGGGACTGGTGGAAGTCATAACCATCGAGCCGAGATTTCTAGAGAACCTTTCTTCGACCGATCCGCTACCGCTTGTACGGCCTACCAACCCGGCCTTTGTTCTCTTCACCTCCGGCAGCACCGGCAAGCCCAAGGGTATCGTCGTTGAACACGGTTCTCTTTGTACCAGCTCAAAGGCACATGGGACCAACCGCAAAGTTGGGCCTCACACCCGACTCCTTCAATTTGCAGCCTATACATTCGACGTATCTGTAGCTGATATTTTCACGACCCTTCAGCGCGGCGGGTGCATCTGCATTCCATCTGAAGAGGAGCGAACCAACGACTTGGCTGGTGCCATTAATAGGATGAACGTAAACTACGGCTTCCTTACTCCTACCGTGGCCGGACTGCTCGACCCAAGCAGCGTTCCTGGCTTACGGACTCTTATACTGGGCGGAGAAATGCTTACACAAGACAACATTCACACTTGGGCTCCGATTTTGGACCTGATAATTAGCTACGGCATGGCAGAATGCAGCATACACTGTGTTGACGCGGTGCCACTGACAGTGGCAAGCAATCCTGCCAACCTGGGTCACTCGTCCGGATGTTTGATGTGGATAGTCGATAAAGACGATCATAACAAGCTCGCGCCTGTTGGATGTGTGGGAGAATTGGTAATTGAGGGGAGGATGGTGGCGAGAGGGTATTTGAATGACAAAGCCAAGACTGAGGCAGCCTTCATCGAGGATCCCATATGGGCACTGCCAGGCGCGAAACCCCGTCGGATGTACAAGACCGGCGACCTCGCCAAATACAGCGACGATGGAGAGATTTGCTATGTCAGCCGAAAGGATTTCCAAGTCAAGCATCACGGTCAAAGGATCGAATTGGGCGAGATCGAGCATCATCTTCTTACCGACAGCCAAGTAAGACACGCTGTCGCGCTCCTCCCTAAATCCGGCTACAGTCAAAATCGTCTTGTTGGAGTCATCTCGCTCCATGCCTTCACCGCACCTGCCGGTCCCATCGCGGACATCCAATTGGTTGATGGCCTGCAGAAAGGGATTGCCGAATTGCAGCTATCCTCAATTCGCAGCTGCTTGGCAGCGACCGTTCCTGACTACATGGTGCCTGCAATCTGGATGATAGTTGAAGCCATTCCATTGACCGCCAATGGCAAAATGGACAGAGTCCGGACACGGCAATGGCTCGAAGAAATGGACGAAATGACATATGAGGCAGTGATGAATGGGAACGCGCAAGATGGCTCAGACGTTGCTGCCACGTACGAAGAAGAGCAGTTGCAGAAGATTTTGAGCAAAGTTCTCGGCTTGCCTACAATCAACCTCAACAGGTCCTTCTTGGACCTTGGGGGCGACTCAATTGGGGCCATGCAGCTCAAAGCCAAATGTCACGCAGAAGACATCGAACTCACCGTCCGAGATATCTTGACCTGCAAGTCAATTTCTGAGTTGACGCTCAAGGCGAGATTCGGTTCGTCCTTGGAAGAAGTTGTGGAGGAAGCCCTGGATGCTCCATTTGCGTTGACGCCATTTCAGCAAGTATATCTTGATATGGCTTCGGACTTCCAGCCTCACGATGATCATGATCACCTACACAACCAATGCTTGCTGCTCCAACTTCAGTCGAATGTTACGGTATACAAACTAGCAAGAGCTATCGAAGCTATCGTTCAACGACATTCAATGCTCAGAGCACGTTTCACGGAAGATGAGGAGAAAGGCTGGGCGCAAAAGATCACGAAGGAGGTCTCGGAATCATATCGCTTCGAAGCACACGCTGTCTCAGGACGGGATCGGATGATTAATGTGTTGTCCACCTGTCAGTCTACTCTGAACCTCAGTACCGGACCAATCTTCGCCGTACACCTCTTCAATATTGGGGACGAGACAGAAGTCCAGCAGCAGTTCCTTTTTCTGTCTGTGCATCCCCTCATCGCTGACATGGCGTCTTTGTATACTGTTGTACATGATCTGGAACAGGTCTTGATGTCAAGGACCTTGGTGACGCAGAAGCCACTATCATTTCAAACATGGACCCGGCTACTTCAGGAGCAGAATCAAGCAACGTGCCATGGGGAGTTCTCTCCTGGGGCTATCCCGACTTCAGACTTTGACTACTGGGGAATGGATGGTCTTGTGAATGTTTTTGGAGACGCTGTAGAACAAAGCTTCACTCTTGACCCGAGGACAACCTCCCTACTTATTGGCGCGAGCAACAATGCTTTACGGACTGACCCGATCGATATCCTCCTCTCAGCGATAGTTTCCTCCTTCCAGAGGTCTTTTCAAGATCGTACAACACCAGCAATCTCCTGCAAAGGGCAGGGCAGAGAGTCCTTAAACGCGAAGATGGATCTGTCAGGAGTGGTAGGCTGCTTCACGTCCTTCTTCCGGTTGCACGTGCCCGGTGACGACGATTTCGTCAACGTCATCCGACAGGTCAAAGATGCGCGAGTTCAATCTTCCACTTGTGGATTCATGAGCTTGGACAGTCATGAGGGAAGTTCCACTACCACTGCAAACGATGAAAAGGTTCCTGCCGGCCGATCTCACTTGGAGATGGTCTTTGAGTATAATGGACAGAGAAAAGGTACAAGGAACGATGAATGTTTGTTCCGTTTCGAGCGTCTCCCCAAAGAACAAATATTTGACAAAGGCACGAAGAGGCACGCGCTATTAGAAGTGTCTGCGGAAGTTGTGGACGGGGAGATGAAACTCGGCTTCATTTACAACCGCCAAATGTACCACCAGGACCAGATAAAGCAGTGGATCCACGAGAGTGAAGTGCTGATGACCGAGGTCAGCCACCAACTGCAAGACATAGAAATTAAGAACACCCTGAGCGATTTCCCGCTGCTTCCCATGAACTATGCCCAACTGACAGAGCTGGAGGGAACGTTATCCAGGATCGGGCTGAAGCCAGCAGATGTCACTGCCGTGCTACCGTGTTCACCAATCCAGTATCGCATGTTGCACAGCCAAAACCAGACGCCCGGCACCTATCAATCAGACACTTGGCACGCCGTCAAAACGTCCTTGGGCCCCGGTACGGTCGACCTACCGAGAATGCAGGCTGCTTGGCAAAAGGTCATCGATCGCCACGAGGCATTACGCACAATTTTCATACCTAGCATCGTTCGACCGGGAGAATTCGATCAAATCATCCTCAAGGACCGTCGTGCAAATGTCCAGCTCATCGAGTGTGAGGATTCTGCCATTACAGAAACCTTGGAAAAGTACGCCGCCGTCGATTATCGTGCACCTCAGCCCCACAGTGCCTTCACGCTGTTCCGAGCATCAAGCAACGACGTGTACTGCAAGCTTGAAATCAGCCACGCCCTCCAGGACGGCATGTCCACACGAATCATCTATCGAGATCTGGTGCTCGCATACGAGGATCTACTACCCAGCGAGCCCACCGCCGGCTTCCAATCCTACGTCTCCTGGCTGCACAAGCAAGACTTGAGCCCGTCCGTGGACTACTGGACCAGACACCTTCAAGACGCACAGCCATGCTGCCTGCCGCACTCGAACGACCGAAGCACAGCCGGCCGGAAGAACATCTTCATCCCCGTCTCCCTCCCCTCATCCCTCACCTCTCACCTCCCAACCTTCTGCAAAAACAACGGCATAACAATGGCCACCGTCTTCCAAACCGCCTGGGCCCTCGTCCTCCGCTCCTTCACCCAGTCCAACTCCGTCCTCTTCGGCTACATGACCGCGAACCGCGACGTGCCCATCGCCGGCATCGCCGACATCGTGGGCCCCCTCATCAACATGCTGCTCTGTCGCCTGCAGATTGAAAACGAAACACCGATATCACAACTCCTCAACAACGTAGCCGCCGAGTTCCTCTCGAGCGTCGAGCATCAGTATGGCTTTGTAGAAGCCGTCCAGAAAACTCTGAATGAAGCGGCGGAACCGCTCTGGAATACCGTGATGTCATTAGAATATGCGGGCGATGCGAATGCGGACGCCGAGACATCATCACTCGCATTCGAGACGATTGGAGGGACGCGATCGCCAGAGGTATGTCCTGCATTTATTCATTTATTTCCTGCCATGCGCTCTCGAGAGGATAATTGCTTACATCCTACTTTTGCAGTTCGACGTCGTGATCGGCGTGCTGATCGGCGAGGAGAACATCGAGGTGCAGATTGGATACTGGGATGACTGCATGACGCACGAATATGTAAAGAAGATAGGCGAGGCGTACGTGGATGTTTTGGGGGAGATTGTGAGGGGCGGGGAGTCGAGGGTTGAGGAGTTGGAGTTGGAGGTGGGATTGTGAGAACTTTTGTCGTTTGGATTGCATTGTCGAGTATATATATATATGACGCATAATTTTTAAACAAAGATCTTTGCTCGTGAAAATGAAAACGATAAACATGCCATGCGAACAGCAGTACTACCTAGTCGAATTGGAAATCAAGCCTCAAGCCAGCGTCCAGGCACGTTACCCGAAACGAAACCGCGTATCAATGATCCCCCCCCAGCTACCCCTTCCCCCTCCGCCTCCCGTAACCTCACGAGATACACTTTTAAAGAAGGACTTTTCTCATAAAGTGAAATGAACCAACGATACATAGTGCCACGCGAACAGCAATACTACCCCGTCCCACTGAAACCCCCTCCCCAAAGCTAACCTCAATCAAGCCACCATCAAGCTCCCCTAACGAACCCACATATCTCCAACCCCCCCTCCGCCTCCCGCACCCTCAAACCTCAATCAGATCCCCGAATCATCCTGCGTATTATTCGTCCCGGCGCCAAAAAAGCCCCCAGTCCCCCTCAGCCAGCTATCCCACCCCGCACACGTGTTCTCCGTCGCCTCCAAGCTGCCGATCGTGGGCAAAATGTCGCTCTGGCGCTCCAGGATCTGCATCGCAAGGCCCGAGGACGCGTGCCAAGCTGTTGAGAGAAACTTCAGTCAGTCCAAGATTCAAAATCATCAAGATGAACGCGAATTAATAAAAGGTCAATGCGTAATCACGAAAAAGCCAACTCACCAATATGACAATGCAGCAACCACACCCCCGGATTATCCGGCCTGAACGCGATGGCCAGATAGCCTCCATTGGGCAAGAGCGCCACGTCCCTCCTAGGCGGATTATTAAAGTTGAAAGTCTTGATGCTCGTCTCGACATCGTATGTGCTTGTGCTCTGCGCCAGAATCACAAAATCGTGGCCGTGCAAATGGATCGGGTGAGCCGCCGGAGTATTCAGCTTGTTGGGATCACCCGTGGTGTTTTGCGCCGTGATGACGAGGTAGACGTACCCCTGCGTGTAATTCTCCGGAATGACCGCGTACTCCTGATTGAACGTCTTATTCTCGAGATTGAGGATCGTGGGGTCGGAAAAGTTGAGCCTGCGACAGTTAGGTCATGTTCAAGGGAGGTCATGTTCAAGGGAGGCGGGATGCCATTCGTTGAACACGAGGGTAATGCTCACCACATGGGGGTGTCCGTCAAATCCCATCGCCGGTAGCCATGCGTTGGGATTGCGTCGATGAAGGCTTCAAAGGTGTCATGAGACACGTTGTTGATGGCATGATTGTCCACGGCCCATGGTACCACGGGAACAAGACACTCCAGAGGTGCGTCAGCGCATGTGGTATTGATATTCGCCTGCGTCGAGGTCGGTAAAGCACTGCTCCCTGGATCATATCGAATGATGCCATTCTGATTTGTATAGCCGGGTATATTTCCGCAATTATCCGAGACTATAGTGCGGATCCAGTAGTTGCCGTCTGCTTGTACGGGGGCCGATGGGTTGGCTTCGACCACGACAGAGTATCTCTGACCTATGAATGGTTAGAGAACACATATAAGCATGCTCCATGGCTCACCTATCCCAATATGGATTGACTCATTCTTGAAAGGAACAATGGGCACAAAATCTGTCGTTATAATCTCGAGCAAGTGGCCATCGATGCTGAAGATGAGTGCCGATTCTGTAGATGAGTTGATCAATCTGAGGAGATATTTCTTTCCCTTTTGGAAAACTTTGCTGAATATCGGCTTGCGATCCTCGGCGGGAACACACGGATCCGATGAAGAACAATTTGTAAAGTTTCCTGACAAATAATTAGCAGAATCCAGTCATCCAATCGACCTCGCAGACGCACCAACACCA
Source organism: Parmelia sp. 050094 (assembly GCA_018257885.1). NCBI lineage: Eukaryota > Fungi > Ascomycota > Lecanoromycetes > Lecanorales > Parmeliaceae > Parmelia > Parmelia sp. 050094. The sequence continues at coordinate 47,165 of JAEUBB010000058.1, forward strand.
TCGAATAATACCGACGACATATTGGGCTCTTGCCCCGGTATATTTTTTGCCGAATTGCCAAGTTCGGTTTGGAAATCCTGAAATGCACTCCGGTGGCTCCAGTCATTCATGAATATAGGATCCAATGCTTCATCCCAATCAGCACTGGTGGGACCGTGAATGAGCAAAGGGCCAGCGACGCCATCTGGATACTGGAGCGAGTAGTGGCTGTGATACCAGGTATGTCCGTACTGAGTCGCCTTGAAGTTGTATGTGTAGGTCTCATCCGTGGCAATTGGACATTGTGTCACGCCGTTGACTCCATCAGCTTCGTTTGTATAGAGTTGACGAATGCCATGCCAATGGATTGTGGTTCCATTATCTGGATGAAAATTGGTGACATGAATAGTCTGGGAGAAGTTTAGGTTAGCCATCTTTCTGGAGACCATCACAGGTCTCGAGACTATTAGAGTTGCGATTCCCCAGCGAAGTAATTGGTACTGTGGAGGGGAAAACTTGGGGCAGCGTCGCTGGAGGTACTACGTACGATATCGTCACCCCAGCAAGCCTCAAGCAACGGGCCTGGGTAAGTGTTGTTGAGTACTTTACCCTCGGTTTTCAGCGCGCCGTCGGGAGAGATCGTCTGGGCAGAAACGTTGAGCCAGAATTCTCGTTTGATGCCTTGCGGCCAAAACTTCTCATAATCGGTATTGATGCTTGATCGACGAATGTCAGTAAAGTCATTGATTGCTTGGCCCGTTCCAACTCACTCGTATTGACTGAACAGAGGCTGATCAGAATTGGTGTCGCGAAGCCAACAGTCGCGACTATCCGGTGCATTACAGTTCTCCCATCCAGTGAGAGTAGGGTACTCGCAAGTGAAGCCAGGTACTGATATCTCCGGATGAACATGGACTTCGGAGTCGCCTAAATGTAAGGGCTTCTGGAGACCGTATGTATCCCAGGAGGTGCTGAAAGACAGCAACCGTAGGAGAGCTTCCGAACAGCTTTGGAAGAAACCCATGCTGTCTCTGGGGATCGGAAGTATATAGCAGATGAGCTAGACCGCTCGCAAACCTTCAGCCTACGAAGGACTGTCGCAATTGTCAGGATGAATTAGATCTTTTCAAGACCAGTAAGCACGAGATGATGATGTAATTTGACTCACAACCGCTCTGAAGTAAAACAGTCGACGCTACTACTACAAGGCTGTAGCGCTAGAATTGTATTTCTGCCTTGAATTCTAATGTTTACGAAATCCTGGGAGAAGGGACTGTGAAAGGGGCGATGGCGTAGTTGAGATTAAGATGGTAGCGAGTGCTAAATCTCGCGGCATTGAAACGTGAGCAGGCAGAACAGATTAATAAATGTAGTCCGTGTCAGCAACGCCTTGTGTATTAAAAGTGACCGGAGGGATTTGTATTATGAGAACGGGCCAGTGGGTCCATATTCCTATTGCAACATGGGAAACGCCAGTATCTGATTCTGATTCTCATAAGGCGACCAAGGACTAATTCCTACTGGCAGTCTCACATTACCGATGGACCAATAATGTGGCAGAATCCTACTTGCATCGATGCTGTAAATCCATCTACGGGTCAGCTTACCTCATAGCGAAAATTTGCAACCCTTGCGCAGTCTCAGTCTCATCCGCTTCGAATGACAGTGTGATTTGGCTGTAGCAATGGTCCCTCATGCATTTCTGCAGCGTGCCCTACTGATGATTGAATGGCATTCGACAAGTGCTGAGCTCAGCTAATCCCTTGTCCGCAAACATCTGCGCTTACATGCTTCGAGTGCATGCAGCTTGAAAGCGCACGGTGAACGTAGCTATAGTGCTTGTAAGAGCAGACGTCTACGCCATCATGCGCTCGTATGATCTCTGTGCAGGGAGGAAGTCGAGTGTAGATACCCTCTCGATATATTTACCTAATTTTATCGAGTGCACCAGCTCACCGAGACCGCGACGAGGGAAATGATTAGTAATGCCAAAAACCGAGTGTTCCTATCCCATCGCTTGGCTGAATCCGCCCGACTGCAGATGAATCCTTCTAATACATTTTTTGGTGGACGCAAAGGAATAAGGCAGAATCGCAAGTGAGTGTTGAGTCATCTCCGTCTGACTGCAGATACATCCTTGTTATGAGTTGTGACCGCTTCGCGCGGGGAAATGAGGCGTTACCATCATGTCTAGGCGTACCGTTGGTTGTACGTGATTGCTTGAGCGCTCGGTCAAATCCGTGTAAGCAGGTACCTTGAAAAAGTACTTGCGTCATCAGCTGAAGGAGAACTGAGATCATCATGGGATGGTCGCACTAACTTATGACTAATCGGTTGCACCTTCCAACCGAAGGATGCCTTGAGTGTTTCTTCCTCTCCATCTGTGCACATTTTGAGATGCTATTGACCCGATCAATCCTGCCATATGCGGGCTGTGATGAGTAGAATAGCCGCACAAAAGACTTGGTGATGCATCAAGAGGCAACACGTGTAAGGAATTGAGTGGCGGTAAACGAGAGTGGAGGAGTAGAGAGATGGTCTGATCATGTCAACCTGAGGCCTCATTCAACTCAATAGATAGATGATTAAGCCGATTCAACGCCAGGCTTGACAGGCTCAAAGAGGCTCAATAGTAGGCCTAGGTAGCTGAATCCCAGGTTGGGAAGAGAAAAATTAGTCGGAGTACAAGGATAATATACTCGAGTGCCAAGAAAGCGTCATGTAGATCTGGTTTAAAGCGGTGGGGAAAAAGAGCAAAGAAGAAGACAAATCACATATTAAATAAAATTAGATAATAAGATGAACGAAAAGTACAGTGTATTTAGATAAATATCTGTAAATAGCATGACGAGGGACTGTGGGAGGGGAACTGTCTCGGGTCAAGTTGCAAGAGGTGAAGATATTTAGACATGTCGTATTGATGAAGATACTTGTGTACCTGCAATGGATGAAGGATTAATTGATTGATTAACAGAGGTGCTGCAGCAATTTCCAGCAGTCCACCAGGTCACTTTAGATACTTACATACACTGGACGGCGAGGCTTGTGCTTTCGCGGCAATTGACGCGTTATGATTGGTTGGAGCTTATAGTGAATTACCTTATGCTGAAGACTGAAGTTTGCTCCAGGTAAAATTACTTCCTCAACACTCATATCCCAGTCTTAAATTCTCCTTCGTCACTTCTAATAAAGATGCTTTCAACAATTCGACGCGCCTTGACTCCCAACCCAACTCATGATGAAGACAATAGTCTCGCCGATTTGACCTCCGTTCCTTCACCTGCTGCTCAAACTTCTTTCTTTCCTGACTCTTCGCCTTTGCAACTCTTCACAGCACAGACCTCCAATGCTAAAAGTCCAAAGATGGCTGGTCATCATGACTCTTCAATGCCTATCCCTTCGGGTCAGAACCTCCCAGATCGTCGGCAGGATGAAACAAACGACAGTCTTCTTAGCCCTTTAACAGCCGGCGAATCCATATCAAAGTCTCATTACGGAGCCTTTTCACTAGATGGGCATTCTGACGATCATCTACAGCCTTCTTCGCCAGGGTCCCTCCTTCCTCCCGCAGAGCCCGCACCATCCACAGAATATCCCCCTGGGAAGCAGCGAACCCCTACGCCAGGAGCGAGCCACGTAAGCGCAGGACCAACCACTGGCAACACTCAACAACCTTCCAATGGGATAATTGAGAAACGTCTGCCCTCTGCCGAACCTGCACAAACTACAAGCAATCGTCTGCCCTCTGCCGAACCTGCCCAACCTACAAACGAGTCGTCTTCCACAATGGTGACGAAGACGAGCGGTGGCCTACTACCACGGCGCCGGAATGTCAGACGAGCTGAAGCAACGCCAGAAGCAGCCAACGTTGAACCGGAGCAGAGTGCTCCAGCAGCCGCAATACCTCCACCAGCCAAGCGTGAGCGTGAAGATGATCCTCCAGAAACAAATACCAGAGCCGTCAAAAAGCAACGAGTGCAATCGGGGAAAGAGGAGGATTATTCAGTCATCGTCAAGCAACAAGGTGCCAGCAAAGACAAATCATCTGCAGAAGGAGAGAGCTCGAATGGAGAGCACGGGTCTACATCAAGTGTCAAGCAATACCACGCTGCCGAAGACGAAGTGCCTAATAGGCGAGGGAGACCAAGGAAAGAGTCGGCTACACAGGATGTCAGATCCAGTCCCACGTCCCCAGAAGCTACACGTCCAAAGCGAGGCAGGGCCAAGAAGGCAGAAGAGGCCACACAGGACGTCAAATCCAGTCCCACGTCAGCTGAAGCTACACGTCCCAAGCGAGGCAGGCCCAAAAAGGCAGAAGAGGCCACACAGGACGTCAACCCCAGTCCCACGTCAACCGGTGCTCCACCTCCCAAGCGAGGCAGGCCCAAAAAGGCGGAAGAGGCCACACAGGACGTCAAACCCAGTCCCAAGCGAAGCATGGCCAAGAAGGCAGAAGAGGCCACACAGGACGTCAACCCCAGTCCCACGTCCCCAGAAGCTACACGTCCAAAGCGAGGCAGACCAAAGAAAGAAGCTGCTACACAGAACGTCCAATCCAGTCCCATGTCATCAGGAGCTCCACCTCCCAAGCGAGGTCGGCCAGCCAAAGCAACAACAAGCCCATCTACAGCGGACAAACCCAAGAAACGAGGCCGGCCAAAGAAGGCATAGGAAGGTTCATAGGCTGGTCAAAGAAGGCATAAGAAGGGTCATAGGCCGGCCAAAGAAGGCATAGGAAGGGTCATAGGTCGGAACGTTTCTGCATTCTGACGACTGACCATTTAGGTCTTGATGGTTGCTTTCCTTTGGCTCCAGCCACGATTGTCATGACACGATGGCATCTAAGATGTATCATACCTAGCCAATACTAGCATGCATAGACTGAATGAAGCCCATCACATCCTCCCATCCCCCGTCTCTAACCC
>JAEUBB010000058.1:52077-65820 GCA_018257885.1 Parmelia sp. 050094
CTACTCCCTCTTGACCAAAGACACAGGCGCGACATAGCTCCTCCTCGCCCCTCCCCAATAATTCGCCCTCGCCGCCACAATCACAAACGCAAAGATAACCACCGCCCAATTCATCCCCTCGGCCCCCGGCATCGGCGTCTCGGGGAAAAACGACAGCACGAAACTGAGGACCAGAAACGCCAACGCGACATCATTGACCGGTCCGCCCCACCTGCCCAACGACCAGCGGCGCGGGAGCAGTTGCTCGCCGCGGAGACGCTTGAGGCGGACGGCGCCGACGGAGAGGATGTAGGAGAAGAGGAGGGCGGCGTTGGAGAGGGAGATGATGGCGTTGAGGGCGACGTCGGAGCCGAAGTTGAGGGCGGAGATGAGGAGGGAGACGAGCAGGACGACGAGGAGGGCGTTGATGGGGATGTCGCGGGATGGGTGGACCTGGACTGGCGTTAGTGCGGTGTTGTGTTGCGTTTGTTTTTGTTTGTGAGAGATGGTAGGGGACTTACGTGTTGGATGAAGCGGGAGAAGGGGAAGCCGTTGTCGCGGGCAAAGGCCCAGACCTGGCGGCTGGAGGAGGCGATGCAGGTGATTGTGCCGACCATGGAGAGGAGGATGAGGATGGTGGTCAGGAAGGTGGTGGCGGGGATGGAGCCCGTCGAGTTGTACAGGACCTGGATGATTGGGATGCCTGTTTGTGTCGGGGTCGTAAGGCCGAGGACATTGTCTTGCCAGTCCGGGCCGAGGCAGAAGCAGAGCGTGATGAGCATCAGGAGGCCGAGGAGGGCGTTGAAGAAGGACCCCCACATCATGGCCGACGGGAGAACGCGCGACGCGTCTTTGAGCTCCTCAGACATGTGAGCGCCAGCGTCAGGACCAAGGAAACACCATAGGGGCGTCGTGATGCCGACGAGGACGGAGAGGCCCGTGTTGCCCCAGCCGCCGTTGTCCTGGAATTCGGTGAAGACTTGCTTGGCGGGAGCGTGCTCGCTTGTGACCCAGAGGGTGATCATGAATACGAAGAAACCGACGACGTGGACGACCATGAAGACGCCTTCCGTCAGTGGGAGCTGTCGCGCGCAGAAGATGTTGAAGGCAACGGCGGCGATGAGGAAGAGCATGATGAATAAGGTGGTCTGCCATAATGCATCGACGCTTGCGTTTGGATTCCTCAGCAAGACGAGGCCTTGGACCAGCGTCGAGGTAAGTTGCGCTGCAGAAGGACATCCGGTAACCCATCCTAAAGCGCTACTCCATCCTGCACAGATGCTTAGCCAATGCAGTCGGCTGGCAAATGCTTTGCTACCGACTCACCAACGAGATAGCTGAGAGGCTTCTGTAGAGATCGGGGTGCGAATTCCGATACCCAATGGTACTGACCACCGGCCGTTGGGGCCCTGGGACATGCTTGTCAGCTGTCAGACATCATTCGTATCGATCTACATGATCACCAACATCGAAGCCATTTCCGCAATCGACGCAATCATGCACAGCGCGCCAACAATGACACCAACCGTCATCCAAATGACGCCCGCCGTGCCACCGTTGATAAGCCCATACTGGGCAGCGAGCAGGATGCTCTCCCACGTCGACTGGAGGACCATGACGAAACCCACAATCGAGATGAAGCGGAAGTTCCGCCGCAGCTCCTGCCGCTTGCCCATCCTGCTCATATCGTAGACATCGTGGCTCGTCCCGCCCTTTTGCTCTTGGATTGCCGTCTCTTCGCTAGAGTCGATATCGGAAGCGGACTCGACCTCGACTTGCGCATTCGATTTCTCGTGGATGGTATCCGGCTTGGAGGATTCCATGATTCGTGCAGTCGCTCAAGGAGGTGGAGGAGAGGGGGAGAAAAGTACATGGCCGCGACCAGCATCTTTATACATGGAATCCACTCCAGACCCAATTCCTTATGGTCTCCTGCATAGCCAGTGACGGTTTCCCTGCGCGAGCAGCATCGTTGGATCTCGCGTTGGCGCGAGCGTTTGCCATTGGACGTTGCAATCGTTCCTGCCGTGCGTCGCTGGAAAGGATTCGTTGGGGTTCGCCTTGGCATGAATACTTTGCCGGTTTAGGAAGGTGGGGCGACGGACGGCTCAGACCTTGGGGTAGGGCTGCATTTCGAGCACTCGAGACCGCGCTTTGGAACCAGGATCCTGAATCCTGCCAGATGTTGTGGCGATTTGGTGCGAGGGAGCAGCGACGACAATGTTGTAGAGAGCGACGAGAATCTTTGAATTCTGCCAGATGTTGTAGGGAGCGATGAGAATCATTCAGCTCGGCGGGTACCTTTCCTCACCTCCTGACAACGACGACGCTGGTAATTGAATCTTCAATGGGCTTTAAGTCTTCAAGTATGGTGAAATGACACGACACTTTCTTCTGCAGTTGGAGATGTTCGATTATGGAGAGACCACAGGCAATGAGAATGGTTGTACGAAGTCACGATGCAGCTCGAATAGCCTCGTGTGGACAGATTAATCAGGACTGATGCCTTTTGTGCCCATCAAGACCATCGGCATTGCTAAGAAAGATGAGGAAACCCGGTAAATGCCCATATTCAATACTATAGAGAGAAAGTCGACAGGGGATTCGTATTAAAAGTAGGCCTCGAGTAGAGTAGAGCCAGCTATACATCTACCCTAGAGCTTAAAAGACGGGAATATGTCCTAAGAAACGGCAATAAGCAGCATTTTGCAATTATTCACTAAAGTGTTAAATATATATTAGGAGATATAGAACGGAAGTAGTCCGAGCTGGAGTCGGATCCAGGGTATATGTGTTTGGGATCGGATAGATATAACGTATCCCATTGTCTAGCGCTTTGGGTTCTCGTTGCAGGGCTTAACCCCTGAAACGAGAACCCTGCCAGACGATGGGTTATATAAGGGAAATTGAGGCATGGGGGATAGCTAGCGGCAGGGGGAAAGTATACTAGCCGATGCTAAACTGGATGGGTAAGGGGGAGTGTGAGGGCATTGTTTTTAGTTTGTCGTTTCCTTTTCTTCTCCGGGCGAAATATCTGGCTGACTGACCGATCTATCCGATTCGCGCTACGGAGGTATGTTAAGCTTTGGATGGTGGGGTGAGAGAAGGGGGGTGAGGGGGATGGATAGGTAGGGGAGGAGCAGAAGTAAGGGGACAGGAAGGGGTGGTTGGAGCTAAAGGAAGCTGGGTTATGAGGGAGTGGGACACGTAGACTGTGAGGTTTCGAGAGTGCGAGGTTGGGTATGATGGAGTATGAGATGTGAGATATGCTAGTTTCACGACATGATGCCGGGATGTGATGTTTTATATACGGCACTTGATCCTTTGAAAAACTCCCGATAGACAGACGGGTCCGATGAAAGAGTAGCTGAACAGTACCGGCACCGACTCCAGCAGAAACAAGCCGCAACTCATCACCATCATGCGCACGAATGCTCCCAATCAGCGGTGACACCCCCCTACTTGGCCATTTCCAGCTCGTGGGCATAAATCCCCTTCTCCTCATCAACGACCGACGCCCTCCTCTGCTCATGCACCACATCCCCAATCGTACCATCCGCATCCGAATACCCAATCTTCGTCTCCCGGAACCCGTCCAACTCACCCGCACACACCGTGTTCAGATAAATCGGAAACGCGAACGCGACGAAGAAGCCCACGAGCGGCACGCACATGGCGACATGGTAGCCCTTGTGATCGGCCACGAGGCCCGTGAGCGAGGGGAAGAGGGCGCCGCCGGACACGGACGCCACGATCCACGAGGAGCCGCGCTTGGTGTGGCGGCCCAGCCCGCGGATGGAAAGGGTGAAGATGGTGGGGAAGACGCAGGATTCGAAGAAGAGGACGAGGGACAGCATGGCGACGCCGGCTTCGCCGTGGGTGCCCATGGACGCGGCGATGAAGACCATGACGCCGCTGAGGAAGATCATGAGGATCCAGCGGGGCTTGACGAACATCATGCCGGCGGCGGCGGCGAAGCGGCCGATGGCGAAGAGGCCCTGGCCGATGGCGTAGCGGTCGGAGCCCTGGGCGGCGGTGATGTGGGCGCTCTCGATGGAGTATTTGATGAACTGGGACGCGACGCCGACCTGGGCGCCGACGTAGCAGAATTGCGCGGCGACGCCGAAGAAGAGCTTGTACTGTTTGCGCATGGGCTTGTCGACGTAGCCGGTGAGGCCGGAGCACTGTTCGGCCTGGAGGGCCATGTCGGCGTCTGTGACTTCTGGGATCGGGGAGAAGAAGAAGATGAGTGCGAGGAGGAAGACGAAGGCGGCGATGCCGAGGTAGGTCCATTGGACGTTGGTGAGGTCGTTGGGGTCGGTCGTCTTGAAGAAGACGCGGGAGGCGAGGAGGGGCGCCATGACGGAGCCGATGGCCTGGAAGGACTGGGAGAGCTCGAGGCGGAACTCGGAGAGCCGGGGCGGACCGCAGGTGGCGATGAAGGGGTTCGCGGACGTTTCGAGGGTCGAGAGGCCCGAGCCGACGATGAAGAGGGAGCCGCAGAAGCCGGCGAAGGATCGCTTGACGGCGGACGGCCAGAACATGAGGGCGCCGACGCCGTAGATGCAGAGGCCGGTGATGAAGGTCCATCGGTAGCCGAACTTGCGGACGATCCAGCCGGAATAGGTCGGTGGGCCGATCAGGTAGGCGCCGAAGTAGGCGCCTTGGAGACCGCCGGCTTTGGCGGCTGTGATGTTGAGGGAGGTTTGGAATTTGGCGTTGAGGACGTCGAGGAGGCCATAGGCGAAGCCCCAGAGGAAGAAGAGGACGGTGACGAGTGCGATGGGGTAGATGGATTGCTTGACGGTGAGGGCTGAGGCGCCGGTCAGGCCTCTGTTTGAGACACTTTTGCGATGCACTTGGTTCATGGCGTCCGCGTTGGATGGGCGTTTCTCACCGAGATCGAGGACCTCGGAGATCTCGGGCTCTTCTTTTGAGAAGAACATTTTAGCGGTAATAGAGAAGGAAGAGGAAGAAGAGTTGGTGATTTGAGAAGAGGAAGTAGATGCTCGTCGACTGAGTGCTCCTCTTTTGACTGTTGGATGTTGAAGAAGACAATGCAACTCACTCTGATGATTCTTCAACTTGACGGGCGAGAAGGGCTCATATATAGCAACTCAGGAGAGCTCTTGGCACAACAAAGGCAGTTGGATGAGGCTTTCTCGATGTAACCTAGAAGGCTTCTAGACGGCTTCTAGAGCAAGACGTCAGGCGTAGGGCAGTGAGTAGTAGCAGAGATGTTGTTGAGAAAGCTAAAAAGATAAGATTGATCCTCAACAAGCCTACATGCAAGATAACTTTAATTATGAGCTAGGAGACGAGATGATTGGAAAAACGAGCTAGACAATGCATCATGCATGAAGATGCAATACCCTCACACAGAATATAGCCTGTTTTCCATCAGGATCAGATCCAAACCGAGAGTCATCAACCATTCTTTCAAAGGCGTAGAGGGAAGAGCGACTCGCGTGACATGTCGCGAGAAACTGGAATATCGCAAGGTTGCGAGCAATCAGAATAACTCATGGTATCCAGCAGTGAGCTCCCGGGCGAAGGACGGTACTCAGGCTCACTATTCTCATTGGCCGAGGCCTGCCCAAGCATGAACTACTGCATATTGTCATTAGGCGAGGATTGGAGCGAGACGATGACTCGTAGCAGGACAACTTTTCGACTACTCGTACCACGACAAGAATTGGCCGGAGAAAGGACCGAAAGGACAGAAAAAACGACACAGCTTACCCAATGGGGCCTTTCCAGGCGGCCGTTGCATATGGCAAGACAACGCGGCAGATATTGTGTAATGCGGGGAACCGGTGTGCTAACTGCAACAGCCCTAGCTTTTGGGGTAGTAGACTTGGCGGGGACTGAAGGGTTGATGATTGGACGCGAGGAAGGTGTCTGAAGGCCCGAAAGCTGAAGTCTGGCCATGCTTGGCTCATGCGACTGACCGCTTTTGGTTAAAGAGGGTAACGTCGCTGCTGGTACATGTTCGAGATGGCTGGCTATCTCTTGGCGATGTTATCAATTGGCTCAACGGGCTCCTTTGCATGTCATGAGGTCGGCAAATCTTGCTGTGGTACGGTCAATGCGTCAAAGGCCCGAATACCAAGTCGTAAACGCTCGGGCTTCTTATAGCTTTGGATGACAGGTAAATCGAGATGTTCCACACATGCCAGTGCTCTTCTAATAGGTCGCGTGCGAGCTATGACCTTTCAGTGACTCTGCAACTCGTCAAGCAGAGACTGGACGTACTCGGTGAGCTTCATTCGTACAAGAGCGTCCGCTAGATTTCCATCTTTCCATCTTTCCATCTGCAATGTTAGGCAGGTTCCTGTCTCTCCGATTGGTCCAGAGCACATGTGTCCGAGGAATCCCGCGACACGTAGCTTGGCCTACGTGTAAATTCCATCAGCGCCACGCGAGGCTGCTTCTCTAGATCAACAGCAAAAGGGGAATAATGGCATCTGGATTGTGGGCGAGGAAGAGTGGCGCATGGGCGACGAGATTTCGGGACATTCAGGGACTCGAGCGACTACGGAGTAGTGTAGCGCAGAATCTATTAATAGAGCGCAGAATCATCCCAAATCTCGACTATCTGGACCGGATTATTCGCTACATGCTCGAGGAAATACATACGCTCCCCAAGAGCAACAAAGCGATTACTTCATGGTAGTTAATGTTGCATGTCTCAAATTTTGCCAACAGTGGACGACGGCCCTCTGGCTCAAAGTGCCCTCTCTGCGAGTGAGTCGCTTTAATGACGTCAATTTCTCTACCCAGCATCAGAACACAAGAGTCCATGGACTGCGCACGCTGGCATCGTCGGCCGTATTGCGCTGACTCTGTGTTTGGTTGTTGAATTGTTACTCTTGGTCCACTGTATTGAGATGCTCTAGGGTTGGAAGTCTGATGACTATGGTCAATGGCTGTGTTATTGATGGTGAAGCCCTAGTGTGGTTGAGAACGGTCTTTTCGGTGCTGGTTCGGGTTTTGGAGCTGCATTGCATAAGTAAAGTGATCTGCTATGTGTGACGGGTGATGCGTTGTGTGCCAGAAGAGGAGCTTTACTTTGTATTTACAATCAGTACGAGAGTCAAAGCAGCGCTCTAGAAGCCAAAAGACTCGTTCGTCGCAGGCAATCATGCTTTGATGTACTTTATGGCCCGAGCCTCACGATTGCGCTGATATATTCGTCAAAGCAAAAGCCTCCGCCGAGACACCAACCCTGCGCCGTAGCCGTCACGCCCGCCAACTGTCAAAGTCTCCCTCGAGACTTGGCGGGTGTGGTAATAATACTCGTAACAGGAGCACTATGCTCTATATTCTTCACCGACCCGCTTGCAATAATGACCTCGGGTTGCATCCAGACGTCTATCACAACGTCGAATTCGTATTCCACCAGACTGCTCACATTCTGCACGTTCGAGTAGTCGAAACCCAGCAGGGACAAAGTCTCCACGATCCGGCTGTTCGTCAACACAAAGTCCCCCGTCTGATGTCCCTTTGCGGACATCTCGAACTCGACGTTGAAATTTGGCAATCGGGACGAGACAGTATGGTGGAAGGAGTTGGAGAGGGCTAGAGGTTGGGAGCCAAATTCGATATAGGCGGTGAAGAGGGCTTGGATGAGGACTTGGCCGACGGCTTGGGGGAGGATGGGTTTTTTTAGGGGATGAATGTGAATGCCTATTGATCTGGCAGCATCCGGAGTCGGGGCAACGGTTGGGACTGCGTTGCTATGTGCGATTGGATTGGCCCTTGAGGAGATGTCAGTTCCTGTCAGAATTCAAAACATGGAGCAGGAGAGGTGTGGTTCATCAAAATACCGTGGCTCACGCTGGCGTTGAGAGTCTGGCACAGCCTCGCGCTGAATCAGTCTTCCACGGGGTAATCGGGCACCAACAGCGCACTGCGAGCATAGTAGAGCACAAAAAAGCAACCACAAGTGAGCTTTGGAGAAAAACATCTTGAGAAATTCAAGATTCGAGGCACACAAGGGCTTCACGTATGCTTCTCTCGTGGGATCAAAGCTTCATGCAGGCGTGGAGGCTGCTTGCAATATAAAAATCCATTGCTTCGGAGTCATTTCCCGACAAACTTTACGTTTGGACCTAGGGGAATTTTGCGCTTGCCGCTGCGCAATGATGTTTCCTTTTTTACACGCGACATGCATTGGGGGATCGAGCGGCTGTCTGGCGCGGATGTCTACCCTCGAGTGCTATAAACAAACTTTCGTTGCTACCAGCCGGGCCAAGCTCCTGGTCATTGAACGATGCTGGCCTTGTCGCTTGGCAAAAAGAAACACAGCCATGTTCGATCGCACCCTGAGATCCGGGCGTGAAACAGGCAAGTGAATATCTGCTGCGTCGCGGCACCAATGTCTTGAGCAACAAGACGGCGGAAATGGTCGAGCCATGCCATGGAATAAATGAGATCGCTCATTGAGTGGTTGTAATTCATCCAACTCGACGATACCGTTCGGCTATCGCCTTTGCAGGATAAAAAAAGCCCCGCCCATGCTCATAGTGGCTACCAGACAGAGGACCTGGTTGCAACTGCATTGCTTCCTGGTTTCTCATTTGTTCAGAAGAAGTTGGACTTGCGTTCAGGCATCCGACAATTGATTGGTACCGCACCAATTCCAATTTCCCCGAAAACTTCTTGGTCTGAGCACCAGTGAGGCGCAGGGCACTCCTGAATTCAGGGCGGCAAACCGGCAGTCGCAATGATTGGGACTCTCTAAATCGCTCACGCAAGGCCGTATCCGCGTGCAAGATGTTGGCCAAGCGTGATTGCGTCACAGCACAAAATCATCATCGTATCTCATCCAATGACAGAAGCCGCGTTTGTATAATCGACCATCTGTGTCTTTTAGCCGGTTATTAAAGTCCGATTCGCCTTTTCCGTCTATGCGTTCTGTGTTACCTCGCGGGTAATTCCACGTGCTCCAATTGTGCAGAGTCCTAGGGTAGCTCTATATACAACCGATTGCTCGATTCTCGACCTGCCAGGCTTTCTGCGAGGAATTGTTAGCAAGCCCCGGAGGTGACGAACCCTGATTGTACCACTATGTTGCTCGCCATCGTTTTCTCGAACCTCGTATACCTTTTGCTACCAGCACTCATCTCCGCCCGCGTCACTACTCCTCAGGATCCAGTCAATCTGGGAGCTCACCACGTAAGACGATTGTCGAATCCTTTGAGAAACCTGCTGCACAAGAGGGACGCTATATTGTTTGCCGGCACGCCGAACGGGCCTAACGGATTTGCCCTCAACAGCACAAATGGACAAGTCGAGGACACAATACCGTTCGAGACAGAGATTGATCTTCCCGGGCAAGGACGCCGCATCTACTTCTTTGTACGCTTAGCATTTCCTAGCTTTCGAAGATGCCTCGTGGGGTAGCGCTGATTTTGATGATGCAGGTCAAAGGAGAAATTGACTCAGATTACACGGCCACAGTGGAGTTCTGGACCCACTACCTTTCCGACAGAAGAATAGGCGTTTATCACGGCGACTTGGTCCAAGGTATCGACATGAAGATCCCAGAGAGTATCAAAGTGTTAAACGGAGAGGCCCGGCTCTACGTGGTAGCGAGTGGAGCGTACGACATTCTGGTCTTCGAATACTATGGTAGCGTCGTAATACCTCCTATACCAAGCAAGACCTATCCCCGTTTCTTGGTAGAAATCAAGAGGTGGAAGGTCGGAAATTTGAAGAGTATTCAGGATGTGCCAAACAACTCGGGGGTACAAACGCTGTTGAATGATGCAGGCGTGAATACAGAGTAGGGTTACCTAGCATTAGGTGGTATATTGTACGGGCGAAGATAGCAATACACAGTGTGTGCGATGCACGTATTGAGTCTGTTTTAGCCACGACCGGAGCGTTCCACGGGGAAGATCATGCAAGTGCCAATTATGCTTCACTCGTCATGCGTCCGGCCCATGTATATGTAAATGTCATGATACAGGGGATGATACCTCGGTGAAGCATTTGACCCCTACGTTTGGATGTACTCGCATTGTGTAAGGAGCCAAGATCCAACCGACAATACAGACCCGCTGTCCGGGCGTGCCAATAACGTGGTGGCGAACAAACTATATCAAGAATCGGCCATTGGACATTATTGAAATGTGGTAGTGGAAGTTTCACATAGCATCCGCCTTGACATTGTCCACACAGATGATCAACGAACTTCAGTGGTCATGGGTTGGTCACGGGAAGTTGAATTGGGAGGCTGGAAATGGGCGTAAAATTGCCACGGAAATGAGAAAGACCAACAGCAATGCATCTACCCAGCAGAGGGTATAGCACCAGGTGCGAGATCAGACATGCTGAAGGGTGGGATTTTCGATATTTTAGCTGTCCGAGCTGGAGGTGCTGGACTGCGAGCCATTTGGATCATGTCTAGGGCTCTTGATGGCTGATAGCGCGAGCTTCGGCCACGAGATCTCGGCTTAGCGTATTCAGAATTATGCAGGTGCTTGATAGCTTGCTGTCTTGTGGATAGAGAGTAGAAGCCTTGGAGGATGGAGGATGGAAGAAGATTGGGAAAATGGTTGAGAGAGTGAGAGTAAAGTAAATCCCTTAGAAACGCATGTTAGGTTCAAAGCTAGAAGAAATTAAAGGGATTTTGGCGCGCCAAGCCTCGTATTGTCACCGTGCAGGTACTAGCTCGACGAGATTAAGGTAGACGGCGGCTGGTGGCGGGGTACTCTTTTCAAAATCCCCACCAACAGCTACCTTGTACCAATTGCTTCGCCTTCACTTCTCCACAAGTAAATATCCTCCTTGTGTATATCCTCACTTTTGCTTGTCTAATTGTTATTCGTCCATGGTGCGGAGAGGACTGCCTGATATTTATCCCACACTGCTATCCTGCCTGGCGCAACATTCTTTATCTTATCAATCCTTCCGCTACCATTCACTCCATCATTGTAGCTCCATTCGAGACAGCTCTTGACTGATCCAAGGGCGCCTGCAATTGACATATTCCACCCCTATCAACATGAACCAAGAGGACGCCAACATACTTCGCGATGAGCGGAACGCCTCCCCCCGCCGCTTCTCCAATTGGGACCCCAACGACAGCTTCTATCAGCGCTATCATCGCCTCAGCCCCGAAGAAAAGGAAAAGCTCTACAGGTCAATGCCAGATGCCGGCACGGATCCGTCTCTCAGCTCGTCCTCGGCCTCGTCCTCGTCCGTCTCTGTCCGCTTGGAAGAAATCCGTACCGCCAATATGAGCAGAACGACTACTAACCGCATCAACCACCAAGAATCCCATCCAGATGCTCTCGATCGCATCGAGACCCATCGAACCCAACACTCGGGTACTGTTGGTGCTGTCAAATCCAAAAAGTCAACAAAGAAGGAAATTCCACCCATGGGAGCTGGCAAACCCTATCCTCCCATGTTGCCCGAGATGGAAGAGTATGTCGTGGAATTTGACGGCTTTGATGACCCGAGGCATGCTCAAAATTGGCCAATGAAAACAAAACTTCTTATCGGGGTTATGCTTGCCTACGATGCACTCGCGGCCACAATGGGTAGCAGCATCTTCTCTGCAGGCATTCCAAAAGTTCTGACAACATTCCATGTCCAGGAGGAGGTTGGAACCCTGGGAACCTCACTGTTTGTGCTGGGTTATGCATTCGGTCCAATCATGTGGGCGCCGATGCAAGTATTCTCTGATCTCGACGAGACTAACATCGGGAAGGCTGACGAACCCTCGTTTAGGTCTGAACTCTATGGCCGACGTCTCCCTCTTATAATAGCTGCTTTTGGCTTCTCAGTATTCGCGCTTGGCGTCGCCGTGGCAAAAGATATCCAAACAGTGATGATCTGTCGATTCTTCGACGGCTTGTTCGGCTCATGCCCACTCGCTGTAGTTGCAGCAGCGTTTGCGGATATGTTCGATAACAAGACCCGTGGCTTGGCGGTCGCAGTCTTTTCGGCAACGGTCTTTATGGGTCCACTACTCGCCCCATTCATCGGCGGTTTCATCACAATCTCTTACCTAGGTTGGAGATGGACCGAGTACATCTCCGCCATTATGGGATTCTCCGCTTTCACCCTCCTCACCATTTTCCTGCCGGAGACTTACCCACCAATTATCCTCGTGAACAAGGCCAAAGAGGTACGCCGTGCCACCAAAAATTGGGGCATCCACGCCAAGCAAGAGGAAATCGAAGTCGACTTTATGGAACTGATCACCAAGAACGTCTCACGTCCAATGCGGATCCTTTTCCAGGAACCCATCGTACTGCTCATCACCATCTACATGTCCTTTATCTATGGCCTGCTTTACCTCTTCCTAACAGCCTACGCCCTAGTTTTCCAGGGCAAGTACGGCTTTAACGAAGGTATAGGCGGTCTCACTTATTTCGGCATGGTTGCCGGAGAAATAATCGCCTTCATCGTCGTCGCGTTCCAGAATCCCGCATATGCTCGTAAACTCGAAGCGAACAATAACATCCCCGTGCCGGAATGGCGTCTTCCCATTTCGATATTCGGGGGTGTACTCTTTGCAGGCGGATTATTCTGGTTCGGATGGACGGGATTCGAAGGCGAGAAGATCCCATGGATCGTACCGACCCTTTCGGGCCTCTTCACCGGCTTCGGTATCTTCACCATCTTCCTTTCTTTACTCAATTATATCGTCGACGCCTACCTCATGTTCGCCGCCTCCGCCCTCGCGGCAAACACGTTCCTGCGATCGGGCTTCGGCGCGGTGTTTCCGCTTTTCGCGACATACATGTTTGACGGGATGGGCATACAGTGGGCGTCTACGCTCCTGGGTTGTGTGGCTCTGCTCCTCGTCCCGCTGCCGATCGCGTTCCTCCTTTACGGCAAGAAGATCAGAGCCAAGAGTCACTTTGCACCGGCACCGGACATTCAGCAGGATAAAAGGAGAGACGAAGAGGCGCGCGGTGTTGCTGACAGCGAGGGTAGTGTGCCGAGCGAGGAAGCCGAGAAGAAGGACTCTTAGACAGCCACGTTGAGGATATACTCGGATTTATATGCGTCGCGGGTTCGTACAGATGGGTCTTTTTCCAATCATTGCGTACAGCGGGCACATCCACGCTGTTCTGATTCTTCGAGCCATTGGGTAGGTACCTTTGAGTCTATCCTAACGGCCTGTGCGATTGGCACGTACTCTGCTATACATTTATTCGCTCCTACTGGACATTTGTAGCTTCACAACAGCAAATTCATCCCTTTACCGATCTTGCCCTACATAGCCATTTTTCCATCCCATCCTATATTTCCATTTCTTTGCTTTTCCTATCCTATCCGTTCCCATCCTTATCGTTGGGATCGCATGCTCCTGTTCTCTGTTCTCTCGCGCTCAAGGGCCCCATCGCCTCATCGCTAAATCGGGATGCGGCTGCGGTGATGGTTACTGGAAGCGTAATATCGTGCGGTTGGAATACTACGGCATCGCTAATCCCCCGCCCGACTCAGGCACGGATCAAGACTGGAATGTGTCTTGCGAACTTATATCTCACTCTTCTCTTCGTACCACGGCTCAGGAACGCAGCGACAGCGACAGCATAGCAGCTTTGAGATGACATGGCAACGCTACGCTTGATCGATCGAGGCGGTCAAGTGCGGTGGTGAGGGGTGGATTGTTGGCGTTGGAAAGCTCGAGTCTGGAAGAGGATTGATGGCTTGGGCTTGGGGGTAGGGGGGTGGTGGGTGGGGATGATAAGGATGGTGAGATTTGAGGATTCAGAGGTATATTCTATAGTGCAC
>JAEUBB010000058.1:65840-122320 GCA_018257885.1 Parmelia sp. 050094
TCGTTGTCGCGTAGTCACAGGTTGGTGCCCTGAGTGGGTGGTGTTAGGATCAGTCGCTGCTGACGGCATTGGGAGGGGTTGGTTAGGCAAGGGCTGGCAAGATGTAAATGTCGATTGCGGGTGATTGAACCTTTTGCGTGCAGTGTTCTGAAATTAGCCTTGGATGCCAAGACGTATGAGTGAGGGTTTGAGCATAGGATTGATGCTGCGTGCTTGACATAATGCCATGTATATACTACCTCGTCAACTATTAGCACACTTCGGTTGCCATTATCTACTATCGCGAACGGCCGTGACTCGTAATCATCATCGATTCCGCATCCACGGCCGTGCGCCACCCGTCATGACCCCGTACTACGAGGACTGTGACCCGCCCCCACTCTCCCTCCCCCTCTCCCTCTCCTGCAGCTCCATCTCACCCTTCTCCTCCCTCTTCCCACCGCTCTCATTCCTTGACATCCCCCACGGCATTTCTCTCTCCCGCGGCGTCCTCCCCCCGGACCTGAGCACCTGCAAACTGTACGAGAAACTGCGATTTTTCCTCCCTGTCGCATCCGGCGTCGCGACACTCGACCCGCTGAGCAGCGCGTCGTCCGGGGGCGTCTTATTAGGTCGCGGCCACACGCGCTCCAAGGCTTCGGGGTCTCCATACCGGCTGTTTCCGAGCGATTGGGGGCCAATGGCGACGTGTTTCCAGTGGTTGGGTCGGAGCCATTTGAAGAATGGGCCGAGGGTTGGCATGCAGGCGGCTATTAGGGCGAAGTAGTGCTCGATGCAGCTGGGAATGTAATTAGGACTGTTTTTGAAAGGAGGAGGGAAAGGTTCCTTACAAGAGGGTCACGACGCGGTATTGCGCGTAGGTGGCATCGGTTGTTCCTCGTGATTGCACGGCGAAAGCCACCCGGATTGCGCAGGCTAGGGAGGCTCTGGCAGATGTTTTAGTATCAGAGCTTAGAGCTTCGCTTTCAAGCGTGGTGGCGACTCACATCAAACCCGCCAGGAAAACGAAAAGCAAGTATATTCTTTGCGGCCATGATATGCGTAGCTTCAAGACCATGGGTATAGGAAAGGCGAGTATAAGGACATCGGCAACAAGATCCAGGCCTCCAATCGCAAAGGTCAGCTTGCCATAGGCAAAACAGTTCATTGTCACTGAGATATCCCATTGTCGATTTCGGGCGTTGCAGAGGCTAATGATGGTGGAGAAGGCGACCCAATAGTAGATTGTGCAGTATGCCATGAGGGCGTAGATGATGTAGCGCAGCTTTGCTTGAAGCTGGAAGACTCGGAGGTAGAAGAGGAGAATGGATATCTTGACGAAATAGTAAGATGCGGGACAGGCGGCAAAGGTGGCCATGATCCACTGAATGGCGCCGTCAACTCTGGGAGGCTTGGAGGTCTTCAAATAGATGGTGCACTGACCCATAGGTATTGAGGAGTGTATGTTGTCAGAGGCACGTCCCATATATGCTTTCCTAATCCAAAATGCGTCGCTGGAACGCGGATATCAGCATCATTCTGCAACAGCCACCAGATGCACTCAAATTTTATCACTGACTTTCAATCACAAAAGAGCCAAAGACCGCCGTCCCGACCTGAAAACACACATCAACTCTGTAATCCCAACTTCTCGAAATATGTGCGTACAAAGGCCATGAGGATAGTGTCTTCTGCATATTAGCCATTCCGGTCATACCAAGGACGCAGGTATGGCAGAGGCACGTACAATCGTCCCAGCCCAGCCGCCAATCCGTCAGTAACGTCCGGGAGAGAATTCGCGCGCCCACAACCAGCGTGGACACAACAAGGAGGATCACATTGCAAGCGATCAGATTGGGCGCATGATTGACGGGGTTAACGAAATTGGAATGGACGCCTGGTGGTGGAGGGCCCGCAGGCTGCATTGATATTGGCAATGGCAATATCTGTCCGTCCATATTGGAGTCGAATGGTTATAGTCCTTAGGTACGGAATGTACGTGTAGCAAGGAGGAGGCCGGAGAAGTGACGCGGGGGGGAGTGCAGCCATAAAGCTTGCGAACTCGGCGCGTGGAGGGACAAGCACCGACAAGCATGGTGTGAAAATCTGGGGTTAAGATTAGGCTTGGACGGATGTTTTGCCCGTATGGTGCGGTAAGATATGAGGTATGCAGGTGAGCCGTTGATTTGGTGGGATGTGGGTGGTTGGTATGCGACGGAATTATCGGTTGGGTAAGGTACAGCTGGTCCTAGCGGTAGTGGCTCAATCTTAAGTATACAGGTAGCGATCACATGACTGGTGACTAGCTGGGCAACGGTCAAAGGCCGGCTGCAAAAGAGGAGGAAAGGAAGGGTGGGAGCGGGAAGAGTTGAATCGTTGATTGATATTGACAGACGCCATTGGCGCGGATAAGGTTGCGGCAAAAGGGGACCGGGACCCTTGGAGCGGGAAGGTAAGGTACAAAGATACCAGATACAGACCCTGAAGCAAACATTCATTTCACCCATGTTTGTTTCGGAAAAGACACCAATGTCTCCAAGACATCCGCGGAGTTGATTCTGAATAAAGAAGCTGGACTCTCTCCCCTTTGCCTTGCAAGGTCATTCACCATCCCTTGGAGGCTAGGGTTACTGCTGCAATTCTTACAGCTCAGAATCTTCGATGACTTCCTGACGCTGGGATATAAACCTTTTCACCACATCTTTTTGTCAATTCTTCTCTCACTAGATCTAACAGCTTGCGGCCTGGCTGTTAGATACTATCAACACCCGCACAGGGACACTCATAGGCAACTGCTCCATGCCCGAGCTCAGCAACGGTCAAAGCATGCCGCCGGTATCCACACGACGAAGGCTGTTGCAAACTTGCAATTACTTGCTCAACGCTATCCCTTAGTGTGCATACTAACGTGTGTCTGTGATTAGCGATAGTGGCAGCGCGGGCACAACCTGGCACTCGTTCTGAGTGGTTTGAAAACCTTCAAACGAGGTGTGTCTCGTTGTTGGCACCGCAACTCCAAGATCGTACGCCGCGACATAGCTGAGGACCAACAGGAGCCTCGACGTAGAAAGGACAAAACAATGAGAAGGAAAAATTGGATTCTTACTATTCAAGTTGGCCTCATACTATAACTCCTAGGCTAGGAGCGGCCTTCATTTCTGAAACGTCCATTGCGCTACCTCCGAGCACGCGATGTGATAGCATGACTAGGTATCTCAACACTGTGCATATAGAGTAGTCCTTCGCATGCTGTTTTCCAACTTTGTCATCCGGGATCCTGAAGTACACCGGAATCAGATTACAGAACCACTAATTATCGTCGTCCGGCAGCTCAGTACTCACTACTCTACTCGCGGCTTCTATATTCCAAATCCATGTTTCGTGTGTCTGATAAAGGTTCATTCCTTGATGGGTACGCTGTGACGTCGTCATTCTCGCGACTGGTATGACCTTCCTCTTGAACAACACAAGTGGTACCAAAAGAACGCCGCTACACCATGAATATCGATCGTCTGAGCAGCTGCCGCTTTATTCTACCGCGCGGTCTAGATGATACGTTCCCCGTCCTAGAGCGTAATAAAAGGTTCCGCATTCTTATATTGCTCATGGAAGGCCTTGAATAGCTTCTCGGATGCCTTGATCAGTCTTCTCGTATCAACATATCCATGGAGATGGAGTTTGCGACTCGACTTGTTTACTGTAATCACAAGTACTCTTCACAGTCTGTGTGCGAAAAAGAGAGTGCAGACATTCTCAAGCATCGTGCTTGGGAAGATAGGGACACAAACATTCTTGTGGATTGTAATTCCACATTGTCTCGCAGCTGATGTCGAGCTCTCTTTGACGGCTACAAATGCAAAGTGTTGCCTTCTTCCGTCTGCGGGTTGTTTGACTGACGCGACCGCCTGTGGAATTTTGAAGTTTTAGACAGAGTGTTGCCGTCATACGAAGACTTCAGGGGCTGAACATTTTCTTCAGGTGTGAGATCATCGAACATTTTCAAAGTCTAATGCCGATGAAGCCCGAATTCAAAGCCTTGGGAATGCTTACAGGTCGCAGCTGTTCGCGTCAGGTTGAATTCATAAAAAGAGAAGCAGGAAAAGACACCAGTAATGATGAGCACAAGAAGAGCCATACTCCGAGAAGTACGACCGAGTTCTGCCTCTTTTTGACTGCCGAGAACTCGACGTGGCGCATAAGCTCACGCATAAACCTACGTTCCGCCGATCTGGAGCTCTACCCGCATTCCGCCATGACATTTGTCAATGCCATTCAATGTTCCTATTATATCCGCTTACGCTTAGTCGCTACTGTTCACGTCTGCCTACACCGCGCGTGATCCTTTTACTCTAGTTCTCCTCCAATTCTGTCAAGACTGAGTGACCGTTGACAGTCAAGTCCTGAGCCCGCAGACATGATTCGTCTCCAATATCTTGCGCTTCCTCTCCTGGGCTGCGCTAGTACATCCGCACTGACCATAGGTCTTACCTCCCCAATCACCTTGCCGCAAGCGTTGAACGACACAGTTGCATCTACCCTCTATAACAATCTGCAATCAGGCAGCAAAGTAAGCAACCTGACCTTTGACGCCAACTGCAACGGACCAGACACTGGCGTTGACCTCAACGAAATCAATTGTCAAGATGCAATCTCGCATGGGATACCCGATGTGACCGAGAGGTCGATCTTGGAATACGGAGACAGGCGTGTAGGAACATTCGACGTCAATCTTCCTCAGCGATACATCAGTAGTACGTTCTTCAGCTGTTTAAACACGAAAACAACGGAATTATTACTTACCACCCGACCAGAAGATGGGCACTGCATCGTTGACGTAACCTTACAAGACGTCCAGAAAAGCACTACGTACTATCCATTCGGGCTCGCTCTAGCATCAACATATGTGGTAGCTAGTTGCATTAAAGATCACGACCACCCACGAGGTGGCATCGTAGAACGTTTCGGTGAGTCAGCCCGTGCTCAATCTCATGCCACAATTAATTTTCATATAGACCCATCCCATAACATGAGGGTGAGTTTGCAATCGTACAAACCCGACGTCGTATGCATAGGCAGAACAATCACGCCCGACATCAGACAATCTTGTCAGAGCTTGCTCGACACGCTGGCGGTCAGCGAGACTCCAACCTCCTTTGGCTGGACAAGACGATGCGCGGTGCGGACGCCTTATAAGAGGGTTTCGAGTGAGTGGTCGTGTGATCAAATTTGCTCTTGCATTGATCTCTTACGATTGTGGTAGCGGATGGGATATGTAGCTTGGCAATCGATACCAGTGGCGTGCTGTCGGATACTGCGTCGTGGCGAGAGCTTTGGGAAACGGGAGTGGCGCTTAATGGGATGTGCATAAGGACGGGAAGGGAAGGGTTACGGATCAATCTCGGTATCCACCACCCTACCCATATCCATTCCTTGATTATCTGATTCGTGGTACAGGTGCCGCTGGTGGGCTGCATATGGAGCTGATGGATAATCGGAATTTGGGAGGCAGAGTCGGCTCTTTTTGAGATTGACTTTTACTGTAGAAGTTCCTGCTTTGTAAGTAAGTACATCTATGGTGGTTTACACGTTCAACGCGGTCTCGTTGGGCGGAAGGAGGGTCGGTGATCTTTGGAATTATCCGAATCACGTTTTACGCTTCATGTCTTACGTTCTTTATTATGATTCATTCTGTGGTATCTCGAGGGTTTTATAACCAGCTTCATATCATGGCTCTCATTAGACAACTAACCTCAGCAACACTGTCCAGATGGTAGAAAAAGTGAGCTCGCCTTAGCTCGACGCCATTACCTACCCTCATCCATTTTCGTCCCAATGTTAGTTATTGTTCCAGCTCGCCTTCCAGCAAGGTCAGCGCTATGAGTATCTGGGGGTTGTATATTAGTGAGAGTAGGGAGCTGTCATGGGCCTGGTGCTGGGTACGCTTTTGCGAGCTCGGCTGATGGGGGATACGAGCACCTTTTGAACCTAAGCGGGCCTGTGGAACTCTTGATCTCCTGAGAAGGACCGAGTGATCGTCAAGGTGGAGGTGTTGGCGAATGGGGTGAATTTGAGAGGGGCGGGAATCATAGATGCGGTCGGAGATTGGTGCTGGCGCGATTGAGAGTGGGTAGTTTGTGTGCTTAGGTGAGGTGAGATGGGGTTTACGGGGATGGCTGTGGGATTTTTGCGATGCGAGGGCTGAGATAGGGAGATAGAGGGGGGTGAGAGGGTGATGCTGGGTTTTTGGGATGATGGAGGGGAATGGTTGGGTGATGGGATGGGGTTGTTTGGGGTTAAGGAAAGGGAGGCAAATTTGATATTTGAGTAAGGGCGATATGTGGTGTTACGCTTATAATGGTGGAATTCTCTCGCATTGGCTGTCCCAGTTGCTATTACATTTCATCCCAATCGCACAAACAAACCTTTTCCTCCTTCCAACGCCAATCTTTCACCTGCGCCAGCATCCCCTAGGCCCCCGAAGCGAAGGTCGTCTTGAGCGCAGGGAGGGAGGGCGAAAAGAAATACTCGCCTCCCTTGGGCACGACCCAGGTCGGCAGGTCGATCGAGGTGCTCTGGCTCTGCGGGTTCGTGCCGATCATTGACCGCGTTCCCCCGGCCACCTGGCCGATGATGGGGTCGAGGCCGGAAATGACGGGATCGGTGGCGGGTCCCTTGGGAGGGAAATTAGCCGTGTTGGCCCAGCCTGGAGATCTGTTAGTTGGTTGTTATTGAGTACACGTGTGTGGAAGGCGACGTTACTGTGCTGGATGAACTGGAAGCCGTTTTCAATGTTGCTTTGGTAAGCGGCGAAGAGGAGACCGCGGCCGTGCATCGTCTTGCCGGACGCGTGCTCGGCGGCGGTGACTTCGGGGCCGAATTGGATGCCGCGACGGACGATGCGGCGGTGCTCGAGAGGTGCGCTGATGGGGGGATCTTCGAGGTCGGCGCGGGGGTTGGTCTTGCGGGTGTGCGCGGCGAAGGGGCAGCGGTCTTGCGTGGTTGTATCGTCGGGGAAGGCGTAGCGGAAGTCGTTGTTGCGGTGCGGGTCTCCGCCTAGGCGCTTGTCGTCTGCTGTTGGGGCGAGATCGATTGGGGCCCCTGTGCCATCATCGTTGTGGTCAGTATGAGAAGCCGTGAGTGGGATGAAGGCAGAGCGCTACATACCGCTCATCCAACGTCCGACGAAGCGGGCACCGAGAAGCTCGCTGCCGAGGTCGGGCTCCAAGCCCGGGATAGGGTTTCGCTTCAAGAAGGTGTGGAATTCCGGGACCAGTTGGAAGAGATAGCGGAAGGCGAGGAAGCTGCCGTCGAGTGCCCAGGATGGCCGCTTGACGGGTCCCTTGATCTTCAGGTTTTCTATCTCAACGTCGCCTTCTCGGCCGCAGAGCGTGATACCTTGTTGCACAAATTCCTGCCCAGGGTGCGCAGTGGCGTCGACGCCACGAATTGCGGGCTGGGAGATGCCGTCCTTGAAGCCAAAGCTGGCATGAGATATCAGCGTTTGAAGGTATGCTAGCACAGTGGAGATACGAACTGCTCATGACCCTTTTCTCTTCCTGGCCGGACATCTCCGGTGATTCGGAGCGTTTCGTGGATGGTGGCATAAGGAGCTCCGACCAAGAAGATTCTCTCCACTTCAGCTAGCTTTTCGGCGACTGTTTGGTGGCATTCACCCGTGACGAGGATCATGCCGTCGACACCGTGTTTAAAGGCAGGAATCCAGTCAGGGGTGTCATCCGTTGCCGTTCCTGGGTCACCAAGGTCCTGAGCGTCATGGAGCATGCCCTTGAGAAAGGGTTTGTCGCCAATGTCTTTATCATCGATGCCAATCTACGAGAATAAACGTCCACTTCAGCAAGGCTTCATCTAACAGTATTCGAAACACCACGGCTCACCTTCGCCAGTCCCTTGTGACTGAACACTATGTTGACTCCACTTATCTTCAGAAGTGGCGGAGGGACTCCACGTTTCGCTGCTTCTGCCTTCTCCTGAGAAATAGTCTTGCGATGGCTGAAGACTTGGGCGGTAGTGGTAATGAGAGGGATCAGATGAGTGAGCTGTTTACGGAACTCTTTGACGCGTGAATGGTCGATTATGAAGAAGAAGTAGGTTTGAGTCTTGCTGGGTAGACCGGCTCTAACAATGGTGAGCTTATATGAAAAGGTTGTGATGTTCAGACTCGCTTGTAGACTCACAAAATATCACCTTGAACATGATTGAGATTTAAAGGAGGGGGACTGGACGCCATGTCGATGATTCAAGACTAACTGTCACTTGCTGAACTTGCAATGTTTTGTCTCAAAGAGCCGAATAATCAAATGTGAATATGATTTAATGTCGGAGTTTTCTGATATATCCTGAGTGATACATGAGGAAACTTAGCTTATATATACCCATAAGGCACTAGGCTGAGCGTGTCGCGACATGCATCATGGCTCGGCAGGATTACCGAGTCGCCCGGATCTAGAGCTCTGCCACCACTGAGACCATCACGAGGAGTAAGCCAAGTGAGATTTTGGGGCCGTCCTTATGCGAGGCATGTGGTATTCTAGATTTTTCCCATCGATGCGCAGCCTCGCAGAAAACTAAAGGCTGGATTTCCCAGCATCATGGCCAATCGGCCGTCACGGGGCCGACCCATGCGGTCAAGATCTTGTTTAGAGACTGTTTTTCAATGCAAAAATCCAGCCATTGGGATCCTTTACCGGGAGTTGGATTATTGGTTTTATTTGATGGCTTGCATCGTCAATGGCCATTGGGGAACAGCAACAGATATATTGCCAAGAATAGCGGCAGAAGTCAGCTCTTCATCTGGTTCGCGAAAGCGAAGTAAGCCATTGTGAAGGATCGGGAGACGTCGGTCACGGCCGAGCCTTGCAGTTTTCATGCAAGTCAGAACCCGGGTTGGTGACCTGAAAAGCTCATTACAGGACGTAGAACCTGTATGCTGCCTCTTGCAGTGCGGATCATTGTTGTACAAAGCTGGTGGCATCCATTTACCTTGGATGCGAGTTGTGAATGGGGACGGGTCAGAGTAAAGCAGGGTAGATGGTAGATTTTGGCAAGTGCCAAGGTCTCTGCAATAAGCCCAATTCATGATGTTCCTGTTCATACTTCATTACTTCATTCTCTAGGCCAATGCTCGCCAAGGCATTCCTGGAATGGATAATGGGAGACCAACATGATGCAAGGATCAAATCACTCGTACCTGCTGGTGACCAAAAGAGATGATGTCTTCAGCCCATCAGCTCTCATCACCATCCAGTAAGACACGGCGTTAGGGACTTGCCATTCAGCCCTACTACAGTCTTTCGGCCCCGAGCACGGACCCGCGTTCCCCAGAGTAGGAACGTGACTATTGCCGAGTTCACGGCCAATGGAATTCGAGACTTTGTCATGGTGATACGCTTCCCATGATAGGCTGCTGGAACAATTGAGCCAAACAGAGGCAATCAAGATCAATTACTTAACAAGCCGACTATGAGCGAGGGGGAAGACGCATATTCTTGGCATGGCTCAGTCAGCAAGCCAAGCGACTCGCTTCGTGTAAGATTCTGTAAGATTCTGTAAGATTCTGCACGCCAAGGAAAGAAGAACACCTTTTCTCTTGGAAATCACACAAGAAAGCGCCACCAACTTTTGGGAGCTGCAGTGATACAAGCAGGCCCATGTCTCGTACAGATTTCTGCATCAATCAACAGTACCAGAAACTCCAGGCAGCAGCTGGGGAATCTCGGTGTGATAATTTAGCTAAGAGCTGGCGCCTGATATGTTGGCACCAATGCCTCAAATTTGCCTGGACCTCTAAGTCCATCGAGGTCCCTCTCTGACTGCCAATTCATCACCGTAACGAGACATTGACGCATTCTTTGCCGTGCTTGGCAATAACCTCCTCAGAGCTTCTGCAGAGCGCCATGAGAATACTCGTGCGGGGCATTACACGGCTCATTCGGCGAGCTGCAATGTTAGTGCTAGGAGGCTGGACGCCAACGTCTTGGCCTGCGCGCAAGCAGTAATATCCTAATTATCTTCAAACACGCTTAGCTATCGAGCTTGGGTCTCCCCGATTACATCTCATGGTAAATGCCACTCATGATAGCCTCGACAGCTTCGTGTCAGGCTCTGAAGACGGCGCAGTCTCGGTAAGGTAGGAAAGGGGAGTTTCGAGCCAAGAGAAGGGCTCCGCGAGGACTAGGCAGTCGAGAACGGCTTCATGATCATATGGTGCAGGAAGTCGGTTTATTTCTCTTTGCTTATGATGGTACAACTGCCAAGGTCAGAGTCTTAGATGGTCATGTGTTGTCGCACAATTCACCCAGTAGCAGGTGAACTCCAGGAGTCTTGACCGCGGACGAGTCTTACCTTGAACAATGTTACAAATGATGCTTTCTGATCTCGAAGAGCCTTACCACAAGGCTGAACCGTCTGGCTGACGCTGACGGAAACTAGAT
The DNA here is from genome assembly GCA_018257885.1 of Parmelia sp. 050094. NCBI lineage: Eukaryota > Fungi > Ascomycota > Lecanoromycetes > Lecanorales > Parmeliaceae > Parmelia > Parmelia sp. 050094. Next base: position 76,271 of record JAEUBB010000058.1, read on the forward strand.
GGCGGCGAATGGAGGATGCAAAGCAGACAGCTATGGTCTGATCGATGGCATCAAGTATTACATACAATCTACGGCTATGGAGTTCAGGGCTGAACTCATTGAAGCGAGTCATATAGCAGACACATTGGAGATATGATAAGGTGAGATAGCTACAATAAGGCATGCTTGTATCATCGCCAAGATACCTGTGGACTGAGCTTGCTAATGTAACTTATATAGCCTTCGATACACAACGAGGCTTCGACTGAACACGAAGTCAATGTGTGAAAAGCGAGGCCAATTGACAAGGCGGACTGTTTCGCCCACGACTCATCCCATCCTTGGCAGATGTGGCACTGAGCCACGCTTTGCAAGAAGGGTCCGTTCGAATACGTATCTACCTTTAACGCTGCAAGGGATCATGAGAGTCACCGTAGTGTGGAGTTGGCGCTGTGCCAATTTAGATTCATCTTTCCGACTGTGCACTAAAGCTGCGGCAGCATCCATCAGCGACAACATCTGGACCATTTTCAATGGTACTAACAATATTAGCGACGAGATTTCAACTTCGGACTCGAGTGTTTGTCTGGCAGTAACAATACCATTATCCTCTCTGTTTGATAGGCCAGTGAGCCGCCATCCGTGAGAAACGCAGATATGAAACAATCTCCGCTTAAAGGCACCCAAAATAATTTCAGGTTTCTATTTGTTTCAACCACTGGGATGAAATAAACTAGTAGTCTTTGGATCGTTCAGCGCAAGAATTCGAGATCTGATTTGTTATCTCTCAAGTTGCGAATTGTGTCATGACAAAGCATTCAGTAACAGCCATCCATTTTCACCATAAGACGAAAATGAACAAAGCAAGCTATAACACTTGACCATGCACTGTTCTACAACGAGTGGTTTCTGTACGCGCGAACAATGCCAGACAAAAAGCACTTTGTCATTGACCATGTCGTTCTTCATTGTTTCAACATTCATTTTGCCAACATGTCCCACAATCCTTCTTGTCTATTCTCCAGTATCTCATTCCATCGTTCCGTCTCCTACTGCTTCACACGTAACTTCCCATTGTACAGTATCTACCATGTTCTACCCTTCCACTTCCCTACTCGCGCTGGGCGCCATAAGCCTTCTTGCATCGGCCGGCCATGCAGGACCTACTCGCCCAGAGACCAAAACTCACAACTCTCGCAGGCAAGCCTCCGCCGGTTTGGTTGAAGTCCCCCTCGCAGAGCTTCAAATGCTTCAATCTGAGTATACAACGTTTCACGGGTGGATGACGGCTTACCTGTCATCAGCCAAATCCACAGATCCTCAGTCGGCGCAGTTGAGCCAGGATGTTCAGGCCTACGACACGTGGATCAATATTTTCTTCAGCAAATACGTAAACAGTACCAGTGCTTCGGCGGCAGCGTCCGCACCTGCAGCCGCAGTCTCCCCTCCGGCCATGGCGGCTCCCTACGCCGTCATAGCGAACGCCAGTGCCAACGCCTCTTTCGACGCCCAATCCTCAAGCAACCTCGCAGTCTACTACGGCCAATCACCCGCGACGGCGAACTACACCCTGGAGCAAATGTGCCAGGATGACAACGTCGACATCGTCATCCTCGCCTTCCTCACCACCTTCTTCGGCCCCGGCAACCAACCCGTCCTCAACCTTGGCGCTGCTACAGGCGGCAACCCCACGCCCGGCGCGCAGAAAATCAACGCAACCGGCCTCCTCGACAGTCCCTTGCTCGCAAAGAACATCACCACCTGCCAGAATCTCGGCAAGAAGGTCCTGCTGAGCCTGGGCGGTGCCGCCGGCACGTCCAACTTCACCAGCGACGCGCAGGCCAAGGGCTTCGCGGCCACGATCTGGAACCTCTTCGGCGGCGGCACGGCACACCCCGACATGCGGCCTTTTGGCAAGGTCAAAATCGACGGCTTCGACATCGACAACGAAGACCACAGCACGAAGTATTACGACACGTTTGTCTCGGCTCTGCGAAAGACCTACGCAGGCGACAAGACAAAACAATACTACATCTCCGGCGCGCCGCAGTGTCCTCGTCCCGACGCCTCGATCCCACTGAAGGCGATGCAAAGTATGGATTTCGTCTTTGTGCAATTCTACAACAACGCCATGGCGGGCTGCGACGTGGGACAGCCGGGCTTCATCGACTCGTTGAAAGCGTGGTCGGGCGATTTGAGCGGGAATAGCACGGTGCCGGGCAAGGGGCCGAAATTGTATGTTGGCGCGCCGGCGTGCGAGGCGTGCGCGGGGAAGGGGTACTTGGAGCCGAAGGATATGACGAGTGCGATTAGGAGCGCGGTGAAGGCGGGGATTAGCAACTTTGGGGGGGTAATGCTGTGGGATGGGAGCGAGGCGATGAATAATACGGGGGCTGGGGGGGATTATTTGGCGGTTGTGAAGGGGGCGTTGAAGTGATGGGGGTGGTGGGTAGATGTGTGAGGCTGGCCCTCTGTAAACGATGATGGTGGGTTCGGTTTCTTGGACTCTTGTGACATTGAGTTGTAGATATATTGTTGATACGGATACCTTGAATTCGTGCACGATCTCTATCGTTTAGCCTTGCGGCACTTTCCTGGAAAGAAGTAATTGCCTCAATAAAGTTTTCGACTGGATCTACAGCACCAATGACAAGGAAGCCTGTGAAGTTGTCTTAGTCTACAAGCTGCCTTCCGTGTGGGATACTAAGACTGCCTCCATAAATACAAGCTTGATAAAAAAATAAGGCCTTCTATGACTGATTCTAAGCCGATTTAGAAGGCACTGTATGGAAATCTGGAACATGCAAGATCGAAGGGCTCAGATAGACCGAGGAAGGTGAATTCTGAAGCCCAATTACCGTCTTTCTCCGTCTCACTGTCTGCCTCCTTGTTATCGTCTTCATACTTATTGTCGCTGCTTCCTTTCTGGCCTTTGTGCTGCCCTTGCTGTATCTTCTGTCCCTCTTGGTCTTCGCTGGTATCGAGAGAAGTATCAACCGCATATGGGACTTTGCACCAGCCTTGTTCTCGAGATAAGGCCATCTTGTTGTGTATACCTCAGATCATTTATTCCAAGCTCAGCATCTTGATCAAAGGACTTGTAACCGAAGACCACCCAGAGAGAGAAGGATATCGTGGAAATGTTCCATAGTACAGCGTGTTTACTTTCTGACGGCATACTCAGCCCGACAAGTATCCTTGTACTACCCAGTCCGCCACACAAATACGACGATGGCAGTCATGAAAGCGATTAGATAATGTACTACCAGAGTTACGCTAGGCTCTCAGAGATAGGCTCATTGCTCTCCAAAGATAGTAAGCAGACTGATTCGAGCATGGAGGGTTGGACTCGATAGATGCAGGAAACCGGCGGTTTAGCCTAGCGGGTTTCAGCCTACCCGACATTACTGCTGAGAGTTTTAGTCATCAGACAAGGCATAGTCCAAGGCCAACAACCAAAGCCATCGCTACCTAGAGGTACTACGTCTTTAAAACTTTGGGGATTCATACTTCTTCCACCAGTATTGCATCTACGACAAACTTGTGAAAGAGAATGTTCATGATAGACAGGGAAGAATCGTTTGATGACTAAACCACCCGAGCCGATAACCGTGTCCCGAAGATTGTACAGCACTGTTGCCTTGCAGGAAGGCTATGCCTGATGAAACGTCATTATAAGGGGTAAGTCAGTTCGCCTAGGCTTTGCAAAGGAGTAAAGTGTGGTTGCAGAAGCAGATGCTTGCGCCTGGCATAATAACAGCTGGTGCTTTTCAAAGGAGGCACTGCTGGGGCTGTCTTGATGCAGTCGGCCTTGACGTGTTTGATATGTGATGAATAATGTGTAGCACCAATGCCGACACATATTGTCATGTAGTTGATTAGGAAACGAATTCCCAGGATTCTAAGGAGGAGTGCCAAGAAAGTGGTTCCGGTGTATAATTGGATCCGAGACTAGCGCTTATTTCTAGGCTAACCATACTAACAGGACTAACCTCGGGAGATCGTCATTTGCCGTGAAAGCAAACCTGCCCAGCTGTCAACAAGAGGCAAAAATAATTCTTCCGTCTTCCATCTTCCATCCCCCATCAGCCTTGTTCAACACCCACAACATGATCATCGTGCTTCCTTCACCACAGTGATATCCATCACACTGATCTTTTCTATACCCTAGCCTTGCTCAACAAAGACTCGAGCGCGTCCTCAGCTTTTGTTTTCATACTAACGCGTGTCGTTCCACAAGGCATCTATTCTATTCTATCACTTGTCTCTCACCCCCGCGTACTCATCAAAGCACTCTCTTGTCAAACTTGAATTAGATTCTTCCTTGCAAATAATGATGGATGACATCACTGACGGCTTTGGACCCGAGTCCATGTCGTCTCCGCCGTCATCTCACGCAGTCAGACCGGAATCAGTGACTAAGCCACTGGATAACACTGAACAGCGCGTCAATCTGCAAGATTGGGATATCTCAACCGACTCGGCTGATTCACAGGTTCCGACATCAACAAGCCCATCTAGCAACGAGTTAGAAACTGACAAGAACGATGATGCCTGTGAAAAAATGATAGAAAAATGGCGCTTAATCAGAGATGCTGACAAGAACAGAGCTCGAAAGAAGGTAAATAATGCCTAGGCTAGTATTTGTAATAAGAAGCTGACATAACTCAGCAGATCTACCGCACCCACGGTGACTTTACTGTACTTTTTGGAAAGAACTATTCAAAGTTCTTTGAGGGATTCCAGCCGGTTACTCCAACCCCTCAAGCTCACCAAACAATCCCGACTTCAGTGCCGGCGAAGCGGCGTTTAGATGTAGTGTCTGATCAGGTACCAAAGAGGAGAAAACAAGTCAACCAGGCTTCTCCTCCGCAGTCGGACCAGCTTCAGGCTCCTGTAATTTCAACGCAAGAATCCGCTGCTGATCCCAGCACTCCAGCTTTGACTCGACCAAAGCCAAGCGAGTTTGCGACACCTTTGAGCACAGCTGAAGAGTCAGCCATTAGACCGAGGCCGAGATCTTACTCAGCAACCAAAGGTAAATTCCTAAGCATGATTATTGTACTTTTTATCTTGTTCGATTCTTGGGAATCTAGGACTCGACTCTTTCTTGATCGATCTTTGTTGCTAACCACTTTTTTATCAATAGAACAGCCATCGAGGCGAAAAGGCGTGGGTCTTTACGCTGGAAACTGGGAATACGCCCCCGATGAGGAGAGGCAACCAGAGTACCAGAAAATAGTTGAAAAGATTGCCGACGTTGAAGGGCGTACTACTCGCCGTGCTTTTGCTAAGCTGGCGTCAAATGAAAGTCCAAGGGATTCTAATAAAGTTGTCAGCTCTCCATTCGATAGTCAGGTGCGAAAGTCAGGCCGAGCACGAAACTCCATAAACTATGCTCAACTCTCCACCGCTGAAGACAACACTTACGAGACTGCCACACCGGAGCAAACTCTGCAAAATGACATGCCTTCTGCACAGCCAACGAACCAGATGTCAACTTCAGCTTTGTCGTCTGCGGATAGATCCACGATGATGCCTGGCGATCATAGCATTTCATCATCCATGTCTCCTGCAGTAAATGTTGAGCAGCTGGAGAGACCAAAGTTATCATGGAACGCCATCGTATACGAGGTTCTTGCAACTGCCGAAGGGCCATTGACTTTTACCGAGCTCACGCAAGAGATCAAAAATCGGTACCCATTCTTCAACGCTTCTTCGCAGGACAAAGTGCTCAAATCTGGTCTCAAGAATCCTCTCTACTTTCATGAGGCTTTCTGCAAAGGTGAGATCATCAACGGAAAGCAAACCTGGGGCCTGAAACCAGGAGAATTTGTGGACAAGAAGACTGGCGAGGTTCTGACTCCCCAGCCACGTAACCCGATTGTTCCTCCCGGCCTCACTGAGCAAGTGCACGAGACGGAGGCTCCAAGTGCCGTCGCCCTGACGACTAAAGTGTCGCCCACTCATCATCATCGCTCTAGTAATCCTCGCTTTGGCCGAGAGATTTTAAATTCCCCTGAGATACCCGACTCGCAGGACGTAGCACCCACTACATCAAGCCCACAGGGATCGGACAGACGCATTGCCCCAGAGCGGCCCCTCCACTTTGAAGAGCCTACCGAAGCCCACAAGCCTGCCAACGTACCAAATATTACCTCGGCAATCGCGTCACCAGAAGCATCTGTGCCTACTCAAATACCCCAGGCACCATCTCAGTGGGCAACCACGACCTTAAGCCTCGTGGCTACCGGCTCGACCAAAGAAACTCCAATCTCAGCCAGAACCGAGGACCAGAGTATTCGGAAATTCCTAGGCCCAATCGACCGTGAGGCATCGGCAATCGCAGCCCATTCGGTTAGCCCCCTTCAAGCTGCAGAACCACGTGCGCCTTCCATTCCGTCCTCCACTGGAGAGAGCGGAAATCACAACAGTCCCACCAACTCTCAGTATGTGTCTCCGCCGACTTCGCTTAAGCGTGCCGTGTCACCTTCAAATGTACCTACCTTACCTCGAGATGACGCTGCTGCATCTCAGGCCCCTCAATTTGTTCCAGCCACGCCTACGCCTTCTCAAACTCAATTCATGTATGTTATCCTCTCTTCCAACGCAATGTCATCGCCTATGACAGTAATGAAACTGATCGGTTCGCCTTCTAGTCACGTTTTCGCGCAAGACGGCAAGGCCGTAGCCAAGGAAAATGCATACGGGCACGTGGCGCGATGGGCGTGAATCATTGACTCTGGTAGTCTAGCACTAGATTTAAATATCCGGCGGGGGTGAAGCCCGGACTGAATTTGTCGCACTAGCCTGAGGTACCTTGAAATTGTTACATGGCATAGGTACATACTGCTTGCCATTATTCGAAGCGATAATCAATCTTTTCATAAACAGCTCCTTCAATCCAAAACCCAAGAAACGTGTAATGTTTCGTAGGAGTTTTGTCCTCACTTGTCAATACGTTAGTGTCTAGTAAGTCATTTGGTTCTCGGTCTGGCTGAATCACATCCCCTGCGTGTAACATGTTATGCCTAAGATGATGGATGACGAGTCCTGCCAGCAGCGCTCGAGTCTGCGTTTGCGATCCGCTACCTCTAAAGTCATCGTCTCGGGACTCTAGTCCATGTTACAACCCTCGATTTTTACCTTCCAAGAGTATGCTTTCTCAGATTTTGATGTCGTTTAGAGATGAAGATGAAGGTCCCGTAGCGGGCTGTGGTGCCGGTGATGGAATGAATGGCTGCTAATGCATAGACGTGCGCAGAGGTCCAGGGAAGCGTGCTGTTGAGCTTGAAAGTAGTGGCGCAGGGGTAAGGGAGGTTTTTTTTTTTTTTTTCTCGGTGCATGGAGTAGTGGGTTCTGTTTATACGGGACTGAGTTGACTTTAATTTACGATATGCGTTTTGTGTTGGGTTGTGCTGGGTTGGTACCGCGGGTGCCCAGGCTGCGATGGATGCCATTGTCGCGTGAGATGAGATGAGATGTTGTTCTATCTACCTATCTACAGTTCGCTCGATTTGCCCTTGCCCGTTTGGGTCCACGCGGCGCTGGGTCCGGGCTGGAGGATGTGTTTCTGGATCGGGAATTCAAGTCTGCGCGGTCCGTTCTGTTTGTTGGAAGCGGTCTTGTCTTGTGGTGTGGATGGACGGATGGAATAGCGATGCGAGATGGTGATGGATGTATGTCAGATGGAGTTGAGAGTGTTTGGTGGAGGAGACTAGAGAGCGGAGAGAGGGCGACGAAGAGGGGGTTAAGGGGGGTCTGGCTGTTTGCTTGATCGTGATCGTGATGGTGATGGGGGGTTATTTGGGCTTCTTGTAGTGGATGATGGGTGGGAGATTTGTTGTTTGAAGCGATACATTTCACCGGAAAAGGATGGTCGCTACTCTAATGGGGCTATTGCAGGGTACTGAGGGATGTTCTAACGTGGGTTTTTGAGGGCTCATCATCATCATCATGGTATGGGGGGTTGGACGCCAATACGGGAGGTTCTAGATAGCGTATGCATCCGTTCTAGGACTGGGAGGTCTGGGGGACGATGCTTCTGGCTGGGGCTTAGAAGCTTGTGAAGCGCTCTGCGGGGTAACTCGTATGGTATCCAGCACTTGTAACACGTCTTGTTGCTCAGGCGATACTGTACTCTCAAAGGGTGTAGCGAAGAACGATGTTGACCTATGAGGGATCCATGAGGTTTGAGACCTCATGGCTGACAATGAACGGCTAGCAAACATGAGATGAAAGGAATGTGGTGGCCATGCATATACAGCAGGCCATGGAGCATAGAAAGATGCTAGAACCTGTGTGGAATGATCTAGACACGTTTGACATGTACTTGAAATAAGTGAAAAGAAATATTGTCACTAGGTGAAATAGTCTCTTATTTTGAGGTTCAGCGTAAAGGAAGCGAGACCGTTTTTGATAGACGACGGGCAGGTTGCTATCCGAAGGTCTGTTGACAGCATCTTCCATCGTTGAGACCGGAGAGGGAAAAGAGTTCCATGGCTTTGCGCCTTGATTGCCACAGAGCTTAACAATTCGGCCACGAAAATCGCGGAAAGGCACATTCGTGCTACAGCTATTTGTAAAGCCTCTATCCTTTAGATTCAGTAAAGTGTTAGTCTGCTTGATCTCGGTGACTTTCAACGAATGCAGATGGTTTTGCCGGTGCGATATGTACTCTAGCTCTCGTCTCTGATATCTCTATCAGGCATTCAGGTATGGTGAAATCTACTTCATATGGCATCAAAAGGACGAAGTCGAAGAATTCTAAAGAATGATGCACTGCATGAGGCGAAGTTGCCATGCGATAATGACGAGCTTCTACCTCTGTTGAAGGCTTGAACACTGCTATCCTCTCTGGGTTGACAGCTGAGTTTTCCTCTCCTAGAACTATATACATACATTCACACTCATATATGTATGTGGCTAAGAGATTGTAGCATAAGTAACGCATAGGGGGGAGATTTTCCCGGCGAAGTTCTTGAACTCCTCTGATTCGAATGTTTATTCGAATGGAATGGTCGATGGGATCGATCGATTCATTTTGGTTTAGATCCGCAGACTACGTTTGAACGACAAGATCGGGTGTCTTAGAAATGTCGACACTCGTGTTGGACTTGTATATGCGGATTTGAAAAATTTAACTCCCATGCACGACCTTTGCTAGACTCTGTTACTGAAGGTAAGGCATCGTTTTGAATGTCGAAGAGGAAAATAGCGAAACTTTAACCTACTTGTCTATTCAAGGATCGTTGCTAAAAGCCGAAGGCTGAAAGCAAACCTAGTAACAGCCATCCAAAATTCAAGGGATCAGGTAAAGGACTGGAACCTTGGTACCGTCGCGTGAAGCCCTACAAATACTACACACACCCTCTTAGGTCTCAGGACTATATAATAACGCTAAGCCCCGCACACTCAGGAAGTTCTTGATCCGTGTACTAAAGCTCAACATGCATCCAATCACTCCTCTCTTCTTCCTAGCGCTTCCCGCGCTGACGTCGACTCGTGTCGTCAACGACCCAACGTTCTCGTCCTCCGTTAGTGGGATGACCCAGCTCAAGCGCAGCCCGATAGCAAGTGATACATTGCAAGATACCGCAGAAACACGACCCTTGACCGCCGACATCCTCACCGAAGTCGCCCCCGAAAAACCCCAGATCCTCAAAGACGGGCCGGCTCTTGAGTCCCTAGCACAGAGTGAATTAAGTGGACGAGAACAAGAGTCGGTAGTCGATGATACAGCCCTGATGACCAAAGCAGAGCCAATGCGTCAACTAGCTCCGAGAGAGAAGGCGGCCTTTTCGGAGAGGGATGTTGCTATTACGCCCAAGGACGTGGGGTTGTCGAGCCGGGATTCTGCGACGGTGCCAAAGCAGTGCCAAGAGCTGCTAGCGCTGTATAAGCTATACAGGAGAGTAAACGTCCGGTTTGCGTCCGCAAAAGATGGTAGTGCAGCTCTGTTTTCAAAATCCGCCGAATATTTCGAGTCCTTCCCCTGTCAAGAGCCCTCGGCAAAATGTCGTGGATTGGTCGAGGATCTTGTGGTGCTGTTGCGAAAAATCACTCGGCAGATTACGGAGCTTGTTGACAAGCAACCTCCTAACAGGAATTCCCTTGGGCATATCAACCAAATTGTGGATGTGCTCGCGCTTGGTGCTAGTGAAGTGGAAGAAAGCATTGAGAGGTTGGAGGCATTGCTGGGGTGTCCGGACAGGCCCGATCCTATTGACGGTGTGCAAATTAAATAGTAGGCTGGGAGGACAAATTTGTCGCCGTGAGAGAAGCGAGAAGTGAGAAGATTGTAACAAAGTCAACGTTGACTATTGATATGTCGACTACCACACTTTAATAGAAGACTTTCAATGCCATCCAAAGCGTCATAAGAGTTATAATGAGTGAAACTGATAGAAGCACAATTAGGTTGGGTATCGGCTTTGACAAAGTACCCCAAATAATGACTTACGCATTCATGACAGCGCTGTCAAATTCCCGAAGGAATATCATGAATAGCTTCAATCCGACCTAAGCCTTGCTGGCTCCGGCTCTTGGAGACAATATTCCTCTAGGCTAGGGAATCTAACCCGGTACACCGGACCGACTTCATGAAGTCACTCTCAAAGCAGGTAACATCTTACAAGCCGAACACAAAGCTGCACACGAGCGGTTCCGGCCGTCAAATAGCCACTCAGCCTCGTATCCTCATTTTCAAGAGATCACAGTGTAGAACCCAAGCCTTTTGGCAAATAACCATGCATCGCGGTGCCACTGGCTTGCCTCCAGGGTTTGGTGGCGCTTTGTGGAAGCTTACCAACCACGCCTCTGTCCTAGGAGCCGCTTTCGATATTGTTCTAGGACAAAAAGCTAAAGCAATGCGATATTATGGGTCCAATGTACCCTCTTTAAGCTATGTTGCTCTCCATGCTGTTAGTCATAAACACTATAGTGCCTTGAAAACACACACATAAACCACTCAAATGTTCAAAGTGTCTAGTCTTTTCCATGCATATGCAAACAGCCGTCTAGTCATTGCTTGAGGAGATCTCTTTGTCAGGCCGTGGATTATATATAAATGGACCTTCTCTCATAGAACATTATGATTTTGCCATCACAACTGCTGTGTACGCTTTGAGATCATTAGCATCATGACTTGATCATGGTGATGTTAAAGTAGTAATGGGGTCTTGGACATGTCCTCTTGAAATTGAGTTTATCACGATGTCTACCAAGGCTGAGTCTACGCTTGCTTCCACTAAATGTGATGAACCGAGATTTCCAGCGAATTCAATACTCTACCGCACAACTCCGGCTGACAAGATATCTTTCCATATTAGCCCTCCTCATATACTGATCTATATTAGACCGCTTTCATCTACCGTTTTCTAGGAGAAGATACTGGAAAAGACTGCGGAAGAATTCTGCGTACAGCCTCATTATGTTTCTCCACATCCTCTCAGTAGCCTTTCTCACGATCCCCATCCTCCCCACATTCACCCATGATATCCTCACCCCATCCACAGTATTCTACTTCGACCAACTACCTTCCGCCGCCTATGCCGGGGACCCTGACCTAGCTGCTTTCAAAGATATAATCTACGTGCGCAAAGACATCAACCACCTCGACCGCGCCAGCGGGCCAAATCTGACATGCCTGCCCAATGGGCAAGTGAAACTTGGCTTCACAAACCGATCCGAGCTCGTCTTGAACGAACTCGCCTTTGAACAAATCCTCGGTCACCCAGTCGTCATTCCGCACGGCTACGACATGATCGCTTGCCCTCTTCTTGCAAATCACACCATCTTCGGTCCCAGACAGTACGTCCCGGGTGAAGCACTAGCCGACTTGGAACCGGAACACGACTTCGCTGTGATGATCGCCCTCTCTGAAGACCACGTCGAGGACAACATGTTGACGCTCTCTGTCATCTGGGTTACCTACCACGAACTTATCGGCGTGGTTGGCGACGCTCCGGAGGAAATCTTCTGGCTCGCCAAAGGCGTTTTCCCATGGTCGACAAGTACATCCTCGCCCTCGTCTTCGTCTCGTGTTGGGAGGCGGGCAGAGTCTGGAGCAGTGGGCAAGTCGATTGCTAAGCTGTTTGGGAATTTGACTGATGAAGGAGGGACGGAGTGGGGTCTTGAGAGGATATGGGGAAAAATTACAGATAAAGTGAATGAGTGAGACAAAAGACCGCGCGTCGCTGTAGCATTGTACCTCAGCATATGTTTTCGATGTCAATGAATCTCGTAATACAAAATCGATAATGGTCGAGCAAAAAATGGCATAGACGAAACTTGCCTCAACGAAAAGCCAGAGTTCCCGCGATATGACTGAAATGTTTGAATGTTCCGGGCGACAGCTATAAATATGAGATGGAAGTTATCGAGATTAATGCTTTTGCTGGGGAAAGTGCCCGTATATTACTATTATAAGATTCGCAGTGTAGATTAGATTGCGCTAACTAAGCGACTTAGGAAGCAGCCAATCATATTCAAGAGATGCACCTTAGTAAGTCGGAAGAGGCGCAGCACGTCGTCGTGGACCAGGCTCAAGGCAGCCAATTCAATTAAGAACCAAGGCTCCCCCTTACCAGCGCTTCTCTTCGTAAACATCCGGGTGGGTTGGATGATGAGATACGAGTTACGAGACGGAGTTCCTCTGCTTACCTCTCAGCGGCGACATTATTGACCATGAAAAGGGCGAGAACTGGGGGGTCTCATGTCAGGACGGGATGTAAGACTTGCAAGTGAGTCCTTTTATTTCTTCTGCACAAAAGATGATAGTCGTACCGACGGACGTACAAGTATTCAGATACTCCATGTCATTTTTTGGCCTGATTCTTAGTGACCGCTTCATATGGCGTAAATATAGCTCGTTCTCGTCTTCGCAGGAATGTCTTACAATGTGCTTCTTTATATTTAGCTTGAAGCTATATTACCAGTGTTGCGCAAGCGTAGTCTCGCTGACTCCTCCTCCCGCTAGGATCCGACATGTCAAGTGCGATGAGGAAAAGCCAGCATGTAGCAAATGCCGCTCCACTGGTCGGGTGTGCGATGGTTACGAGACTGCCCCGCGTACATCCAAGTCTCTACAGTACAACAATGCCCAACTGTTTCCAGCAGACTTCACACTCAAAGCTCTATCGATAATACCAGGCCCAATCATTGGCATCACCGGAACTAATCAGGAGCGGCGAGGCTTTTCATTCTTTTGCTACCAAACCGGACATCAGCTGTCGACTGCTCTGAGCCTAACAAACACACATCAGCTGATCCTACAAGCCAGTCACTCCGACGAGGCCGTCCGATCTGCCGTCATCGCTCTCGGCTCCATTGGAGAAAGGTTATCGATCCATAATGTCCTTACCCCGGACAACGAGCAGGCAAACGCCTGTCACAACTTCGCTCGCTTGCAATACTACAAAGCCTTGAAGAACCTCCGCGAGCGCATATCGAACCATTCCGAAGGATCGTCCAACCTGCCAATGATCCTATGCTTCCTCTTCACCGTTTTCGAGTTCCTCCAAGGCAACGACTCCGGATCTCTCATTCATCTCCGAAGCGGCCTCAACATTTTGCGGCGCCATCATGATTCTCTAACCTCGGGCTTTCAGACGCTCTCGCCCGACCGCGATCCGTTACAACACGAGATTGTGAGGGTCTTCTCCATGATGGATATACAAGCGACCGTATGGCTAGGATCGAACACCTTTCAATCTCCCATCATGATCCCGCTCGATGGTCCTGGCGACGCGCCCGCGCACTTGGACCGATTTTCCACCTTGGATGAAGCGGCGGATTCTTTGGATTATCAAATCGTCCGCTTGTATCATTTTCGGCGCCTCGTTGCCACCGACAGCGGGACGGGTCTCGCAGACCAGGCGCCATCGGAGGTGCACGCGCAGAGACTAGAGCTTTTATCACAGCTGGAGAAATGGCCCGTCTCGCTCCAGGCTCTCATTGAAAACCTCAAGGGTCGAATCGACACCGAGATGTCGCATCGGATTTCCGTCATGGAGATGAATCATAAGATAAACATGGCGATACTCACGGCTTGCCTGCAGCCTTCTGATCAACAAGTCTACGCGGACCACGAGCTCGAATTCCGGCGTATAGTCGATCTCGCAAAATCCGTCATCGGACCATCGAACGGCCACGCAAATGTCCGAATCGAGCACATTGTTGACGCAAATAATAGTAGTGCGCAACCCGTACCCATGTTTGCCTTCTACGCAGGTGTCATCCAGCCATTATATCTCACAGCGATCAAGTGTCAGAATTTGGACGTCTGCCGAGAAGCGATAAGCCTGCTGTCGTCGTCGCCGTGGCGGGAGGGAGCATGGGACAGTGCTACCATGGCTCGGATTGCGGCGCGTCGGGTCCAGGAGGTCGAAGACGGATATATGGATACGATCCCCCCTGACCAATTATACATTGACAGATCATGAGGATTATCCAGGGTCTACTTTCCCCCCGCCCAAAATAAGTCGCTCGTCCTCCCAGATGCCCTGAGCTTTTCCACGCCAAAACGCAAAGGCTAGCAGATGAAGCTCAGCGCTATCATCCACGCAACCTCCCTCGACGCTGCTCAGCCCGCTCCCTCCAACCCAACGCAGACACGTCGTCCCAATCGCCCCGGACCTCCGCCAAGCGCACGCACTCACACGGCGCAGCTGCGGGCTCGAGAACGCGATGCCGTATATCCAGCGCACGTACGGGCTGGTATCATACCATATCATCGCTGCGGGCGGAATAGCGATGAGTCGGGCGTATCTGGTCAGGCTGGGATGGCGAGGTTGGATATGAAAAGGGTGGGTGGAGAAAATACCGCGCGGCGCAGGTGAAGGGCTGTGTTCGAGGGTAGGTTGATATACCGACGGGGTGGAGTTTAGCTGGAGGCTTTGTTGCAGATGACCAGGTAGGGTCTATGGTAGGGTAGGGTCGGGTCTCATATGAGCCATCTGTATGTTCTTGTCGACGCTGAAGGTTTCCCTGAGAGCGAGATCGTAGACGAGAACTTGAACTTCGAAACGGAGATCCTGAGGCGGTGAAAAGGGCTATTTCACGATTCGAAGATGGTCGAGGATGATAGATGATGAGAGTAGCAGATGTGGAAGTGAAGCGGGTATATGTAATGGTTCGTATATATATTCACGCCCTAAGCAGGGGTACTTTGTACATGGAGAATTCATACATCATGAGCAACCATGCTCGAAGCGAATGAGCATATCCAGCTCGAATCCTATGCACAAGAATAAAATGCTGCGAGACCTCAGCTCGAGAGAACTGTCGGAAGAAAATATCGTCGTCTGGGTATCATCTCATCAAACCACCGTCACCTGCCCGACGGCTTCCCTTGCGCGGCGAAACTCCCTTTCCTTTCAGTAGAACCGAAGAATCAATCCATCACTGCGTCGCGACCTCGAAATAACTCGTCGTGAAGAACCCGCCATCCAAATTATACGCGTCCTCCGCCCAACTTGTAGCATTCACCTGATGGTACAGCAAGACGTCGCTCCCGTTCCCGCTCACCGTGCCCGCAAGCCTACTGTAGGGGAACGCGCTCTGGGGATGCGTGCTGAGTCCAATGTTTTTGGTCGTGTAGGCGGCGAGGTCGGTGCCGTTGACCCAGAAGCCGAAGAGGGTGTAGGAGTTTGAGGAGGGATTGTTGACGAAGACTTGGGCGATGTCGACGTCGCCGATTAGGGACTCGTTGTAGGAGGCTGATTGGAGGGAGGGTGTTGAGGGGGCGTTGGTGGGGAGGGAGGGGAGAGAGGTGGCGGTGGCAGGGTAGGCGTCTGCGAGGGTGAGGGAGGTGGGGTAGGTGATTTGTTCGGAGGGGGGGAGTGCGGGGACGAGGATCGTTTGGACTGGAGGGGGGAAGTTNACGCTGGGGCGCGGTCCAGGCGCTGTTGTTGAAGAAGGAGAAATATAGGTCGTAATATACACTGCCGTTTGAAGTGAGCACTCCCACTTGTGGAGTGGATTTATCATCGGCTTCTGATGTGCCAGCGGCCAACGCCAGGACATGGCCTCCTTGCAAGCTGCTTGGCAGCCGTGGTCCAGGGCTTGCTACAATGCTGTCGGCGGAAGTGGGGGTGATTGTCAACGACTCCACGCTGCCGTTCTGAGCCACGTAAAAGACGAATGCTTGGCCTGAGAGGACGTTGTTGTTGAGTAACGTGCTGGCCAAGGCTCGTGTATCGTTGGCGGTCGTGACGGTCATGTTGGGTGTTCCGGTGGGGGAGAAATTGTCGCGGCTGGTCCATGAGCCAGAGATAAATTGTTTGCTCGCCAGTTGGTTGGTGGCGGTTATGTAGAAGAGGAATATCTTGAAGTCGAATTAGCTCTCATGATCGATTGGTCGTTGGGGACTAGGACACCTACCACTGGTCCTGTATCCTCGGCAAAAGGGGTGCCTGTGCTGTTCACGAGTAGTGCTGCTAGCGGTGTATTGTTTCTCGCATCCGTCGCTACAACGTTGTTGATGTTGCTCGTCCATGAGTCTGCGGATTGAGTGTAAAGCGCTTCTCGAATACTGCCAGTGCCTTCCTGGAAAAGCAACCTCTTGTCACCATCCCCCAATGCCACGATGGACACCGATGAATCGTTGAAAATTCCATGAGGTAATGCTTCATTCGATGTAGAGTTTGCTGCTGATGACGAAGTACTACATAGGGTAAGCAATGATTCCCCAACCGTGTCCAAAAGGATCCGTACCTCGATGATGAACTCTTATGCCTTGTCAGACCAACACCCAGTCCGACGCCCAGAGCAATTGCGACCACAAGCAAGCCGACCAGCCCTGCAATTATCCATAGACGCAGGCCCCGACGCTTTTCCACCCTTTCCCGCTCCTCGTTGTGAGCTGTAGTATCTGGATCCGGCTCAATGCTTTTCCAAGGTGTTTGTGGCGGCGGGGGGGAGCCAGCCTCCTTCAAAGTCTCCCTATCTTTAACTAGATCCTTAAAGTCGGGTCTGGAGGGTGTGTCGGCTGGATTCTCGGAAGTGTCCTGGAATGCGGTTGTTAGAGGACTGAATCGTCTGGAGAGAGCGCATTGCAACTTACTTGAGGCTTCTTGGCAAGCTCGGGAGCGTCGGCGGATAGGTCTCGCTCCGGCGCATTTGCGCCTTGGTCGATAGCTTCTGGTAATGGTTCCTTTTGCTCGTTCGGCGCAACCTCGAGCTCGGAGAATTTCTCCGCCATCACTGCGAGGGAAGAAGCAATGTATGCAAAAGGTGTATACAACAAGAGGACGAATGCAATTGAGAAAGAAGACAAAGAAAAAGCATGTTGGGGCAAAATCTGACAGGAAGATGGATACCAGTGTTGTGTGTAAGATTGAGGTGATTATGCTTACTACAGGCGATTCGACCGTGGTTGGGTGCCGCCACAAACCCGCGTAGGCTTGGCCCTCTAAGGGTGGTCCCAGCCAAACCAGGGCTTGCGCTTGTCCCCACTGCACATCCCTGTTATCCCCCTAAATTTAGTGGCCTTTCTCATTCTTGGCCCGTCTGACATACATAAAGCATCATCTCGTCGAGAGGTGGCCTTAAACATGCTGTGAGACGTCTGCTTCGCAGGGTTTCCTTTTTCTTTTCCTCCGTCCCCGCTGCAATTGTGTCGGCAGAGAGTTTATTAATTCCGCGAGCTGGTGACTATGGGATCGCGAATTTTAAGTATGACCTTGATACGTGGTATTTTCGGAATATCTTCATATTCATCCGGCAGAAACGACAATTGAAGACCAGCCGAGATTGCAGAATTGAATGTGTCGGCATCATGCACCGTCTATGACGTCGTGGTATGTTGGGCTGCTGCTGGGTGAGGCGGCGTAGAGGCTCTTATCACAAAGCCGGCTAGCCGGGCTAGAGCGGAGGGAAGAGGGAGTATTCTGCTACGATTAGGTAGGTAGTACCCAAAGTCGGTCTGATTATGGTGTTGGAGTTGAGGAGAAAGTCAACTGATATGAACATTTTCGCTAGTATGACGCGCTAAATGAATTCAACGTGGATTGTTCGAGCAAAGAAGAAAGACGTCTTGCACAGAGTTCGAATCGATTCAACATGTTAAATACTAGGATAACAGGAAAACACAGATTTCAAGATGGCAGATTCGTCGATATGACGAGGAATGTAACTATATTAGCCATCGCCGCGATGCTATTACTGCTCTGTATACCTTTGAACATTACACAAGCATCCACCCATTATGTCACAGTCTCTAGCTCTTTTCTATTTTTTTTTTCTTCTCTCCCTCTCCGTCTATTCCCCGTCTAGCCCCTCAACGCCGCCGCTCATCAAGATGCAGCAAATGCAACTCTCGAACTTTTGGAGGTCTCTCCAACACCAACACGTTCCCTCCCCTTCTACACGTCCTCGTCTGGCACCCAACAAAGCTGAAGAAACAAAAACTACAAACCAGAATCAATCTCATCCACCACGGTGACATTGGTGAACGCGGCCCAATCCACACACGTCTGCTTGCTTGAGGCCGGGAGATTGAAATCCGCAATGGCAGCGGGTTGTTCCTGGGCACCGCATCAGTCATTTATCATCCCCTACATCTCGAACCGATAGAGGAAGATAGAACAAAACTCACCATGAGATTGATATACAACCCTCCGCTAACATGCCACGCGATATGGCAATGAAACGGCCACACGCCCGGATTGGTGCTGTTGTATTGCACGACGATATACCCATTCGGCTGCAGCATCTGCACATCCCTCCGTTGTGGGTTCCCACTATTCACAATGCTCCCGTCCCAGAAGCCCAAACCTTCATTCAGCACGTACATGTTGTGGCCGTGCAGATGCATGGGATGGGCTGCAGGCGTGGTGTTTTCGACAATCAGGCGCACCGAAGTGGTATTCCCCGTGTTGTAGACGTTCCATTCCGGGTCGTAGGGGTAGGAGGTGTTGCCGACGTTTGCGAGGAGGAGCAAGGGCGCGTTGTAGTCGGCGCGGAAGGAGACGCCGTTGACGGTCCAGAGGAAGTGGCCGGTGCTGTTGACGAGGTCACCGATTGTCAGGGTGATGGTTGTAGCGGGGTCGGTGGTTGGGGTTATGGAGTAGACGGGTGTGGTGGAGGCTAAGGGGTCGTTCGCGCATTGGTCTGTGGTGTCGAGCCAGGCGGTGGTGGTGGGTTTGGTAGTGGTGGGGGCGGAGGGGTAGTAGATGATTGCGAGGGCGTCAGGTTGGATTGTGAGGGAGCAATTGGAGATAGTGGAGCGCATCCAGTAGGTGGAGTTTGCGGTGCCCGTCGCCGTGACGATCACGTCGGTACGCTGACCGATCTGTGTTGCATGTCAGTACATGTCCGAGACGGCAATGGGAGTAGTTGAGCTTACACCAAGAGTCACAATTTCGGTATCATATGGGTTAATTGGCACAAAGTCATTCGCAATAATGGTCAACGTATGCCCGTCAATGCTGAACTTTTGGATACCCTCGGAGCCGGCATTGATCAATCGCAATCGATGCTTCTTTCCGGTCGTAAACTGAAACTTGGCAAGACCGGCGTTGTTCGTGCAAGGCGTTCCATCGGTGACAAGAGAGCAGTTGTAGTCCATTTTCCCATTGATCAAATTGTTAACCGATTTCGGCGCCACCTTTGTGAGATCTGTACCCATTACCTCCTCTACAATGTCATAGTACGACTCATGATAGTAGTCTGTGAGTAATACCGGGCCAAGATCGATGTCATAGTCTGCGCTCTTTGGGCCGTAGATTATCATGGGTCCGATGATACCGCCAGCGTACTGTGCGCTGTAGTGAGAGTGGTACCACGACGTGCCATACAGGTCTGCGACGAATTGGTATGTGAGGCTCTTGCCAGGGGCGATTGGGCATTGCGAGACAGACGGCACGCCATCTTCCCACGGGGTACCGGTTTGAAGCAGGCCGTGCCAATGAAGTCCGGTGCCTTCTTCTGGACCGGTGATGGCATTGTTGACGGTGACGGTGATGATGTCTCCCCAATTGGCTTCGATTGTGGGACCGGGAAATTGGCCATTGATGAGGATTACGTCTTTCTGGTAGCCATCTGGTGCTATCGTGCCTCGCGCAATCGTGAAATCGTAGACTCTCTCCTGACCTAAACAAGACGTTAAGCTAGGAAGCAAAAAGTAGAAAAGACTAAATCCTCATAGTGTTGTTGGATGAAGGAAGATGACTGTGCTTTGTAAAAGTTACGACAACACAGATGATTTTGTGAATGTATATACGGCGGTGGGTAAAGCGAGAGCTGCAAGCTGATACATTGCCAGAGGAGTACCCGGTTTTTGACAAAGTAAAAGGCTTTAAACTTTGCTGAAGAGTAGAGTCGTGCGTACCCATTGATGGCGGACACTGTGTGTAAGGGTTTGCATTGAAAGCGGTCCTCCAACCCCACGGGACGCCATAGCCAAACTGGTTAATCTATTAGTATGTTGACTGATACCTAAACTTTGTATCGAACGTACATGCGGAAGCCAACTCGTTTGGAGATTCGGCGCCTGAAGCGTACCGAGTAACGAAGCACCTGGTAGCCATCAGATTCGTCAGTAAGCTCATTACAAAGAGTCCATGCTGCCCTTCCTACCATTTGTAGCGCTCTGAGGAAGATTGGCGATGGCCGTTAACTTGGATGTGAAATTCGCAACGGCCACAGAAGTGGCAGGGCTCAGTCCTGTATTCAAAATTGCTGCAATAGACATGACTGCGGTCAGATGAAGATACTGCTGTTGAATTACTAGTACATCACAGAATGCAAATGAGAAAAAAACAGTGCAGAGCCATCTGAATATGAAGAATGAATGGCCAAGAACAGCCGGATTCTTGTCCAATGAAATGTACGTCACATGAATTTAAAAGGGCATGCATCTCATGTAGTCAATAATAGACAAAAAAGGGACTGCAGAGCCAAGCGCCCAACTTACATGGTTCACACAATTTTACGAGGTAGCACTCGGTCCTAATTCTTGCTGCAGCTTGCACCCCACCAGTCGTCACATGTATTCACCGTACATTGACGACGAATTTACTAGGTTTGAAAACTCTCCTCGGATATACCTGACATCTTCCAGCAAAAGCACTTGGCGGAAATGCAATTAGAATTTCGGAAAACCTTGGCCCGGTCCACATCCAGATAAGAGTGACGATAAAAGTGACGATGGATATGCAGACGCCCGCGCGCACGGTCCAATCAACCAAGCCTTCGGGTGCAGATGTCTTCATTGAACCTGACAGGTGCAGCTACGGGACTTGCCCTGAAGCCCTATTTACAAACTCAGGCGTCACGGGTACGAAGACTGCGTGGTGGCGGACACATTCGGTTAAAGTGAAGACCTTGTGAGAGGATCTGCGTCGCCGAGCATGCCCCCCTAATGCAGGTCCGATGGCACCCTGGATGAAGGCTGCTCTCGTCTTTATATCGTACCAATGAGACATGAGCACACAGCATCTCATGCACATGTCTTGCATAAATAGCTTCCTTGTGCTTAATTTGAAACAGATATCGACGTGGGCTTGAATTCTTTTAGCGATCAATTATCGTTGCCCGCATTTGGTTAGCTTTTGAAACGGTGACCGAGATCTGCAGCCAATTGGAGGGTATGACAATTTTTATTTCAGCAAGCCACCAAACATTTGCTAAGATCGTGATACGGAACAAAATATAACTCCTTCAGTCTTACAATTTGGCAGAGGCTTCGGTACACTGTCCCCTGGTGGCACGCCTAGCAGACAGAGGCTATGTTCGGACCGGGAAGCTAATTCAATGAGCTCAACCGATGTGAGACATATCATAGCGCCAAATGCCTTGAAGCATCATACTCGCAGTTCATGATGCAATAAGCTGACTTTTGATGGTTTAACAGAATCATCTTTTGCTCGAAAATGGAAATCACCGCAAAGATGGTCGTCCATGTGTCTTGAAACGACCGGACTCCTGAGTACCCACTCGCGGGCCATGGATCCAATGCCTTCGAGGATGTCCTTACGTCGGTAGTTATCCCAGAGCGAAGGCATCCCTGAAAATCACTACGAGGCTTGAAGCCACTGAGGGTTCCTGGACATTCCACAATATGATCGTCCTAGAAGTTGAGACGGACGGATACACTCGTGTCTGAAATCCGCAGTATAGGACTCGTTTCTTTGACACGGGTACATATTCCAGATGCTCATTGGTCTCTTGCTTCGTTGAATCTTCTGGACTCTCATCTTGCTTTAATTGTCTTTCACTGTTTTCTTTTGGAAGAGGTCGTGCGCAGACTGAAACGACGAGTGGCGTGGCTGTTTAACTAATATCCAGCGGGCGTCATGATTGTACGGTCTCGAGCAACGTCTCTTGGAATTGCTCGGTAATGTCCCAGTGATCCCTGAAGCAAATACCAGCTCGGACTACCTCCGTTCCATATCTCCCAACATGCATTTAACGCTTTGGTGAATGACTGTAAAATACTGTTTATTGAGGATATATTCCCGTCTTTTAGACTCTAGAGTAGACCTACGGTTAGCTCTACTTGAGGCCTACTCTCAACACGAATCCCATATCGACTTTCTTTCTATATTCTTGAATATTGGGTATTTACCGGGTTTCTTCATCCTTCTTAGCACTGCCGATGGTCATGATGGGCACAAAAGGCATCAACCCTGATTAATATCTACAATCCACCCTCTACTCTTCCTCCCTCTCTTCCTCCTCCCCCAACCACCCACCCCTCCCAGCCTTCCCTACCTATCCAATTCCCCCAACCGCCCAGCTCTCGTCTCCTCTCCTCTGAACCCTCCTATACAACTCCCCCAACCACCCACTTCGCCTTCAGCACACCGTCCAAAGCTGCAACAAATCTCGATCTCCGTCATGACGTAGCGCTCCCTCATTTCTCACTCATCCGTCTGAGCCTGGGACCACGTGTGGTTTGAAATGACGGTCTCAGAGAACGACAGCAGCAAACTTCCAGGTCCAGCTCGCTCAGTTGCAGAATATGGCTTAATGTGTACGATTTCTCGGTTGCTGAATTGTCCTCGTCAGGTACCGGAGCAAAAGTGATGTAAAGTCGTTGCAGATCTTCCACGTATGTCGCGACAGTCTCATGGGCCATACCCCGGTCTAGTCTATTAGATGCTCCACCGATGAAGACTATCAAGTGCACATAAAGACTTCGCATTGCATTCTGGTATCGCTCCGGTATCTGCCGACAGAATATATCCAGAACTTCAATTCTGGATACGTCTACTAGTAGCAACTTGAGACCGTTGTCTCTAAGCTCTCTATCCAGGGACCCAAGTCCTTTAAATAAGGGCGGCAAATAGAGCAATCTTGGAGCAGTTTGGTGCGGCCGCGGCAACTCCTATGACGGTCGGCCGTCTCAGGGGCATACTACTCTGTCTCCGAGGCGTCATACAGCTTCCGAACTTTGTCGTTCGACGACGTTTGGCGGCAGATTTGACGTGGCAGACCACCTGTCCTTAAAGGAATGTGTACAATCTGCATTCCGCAGACATGATCGTAGATCTGAGCCTTTAATTCTATATGCAGCCGAAGGAAAAGCGGTCTCACATTTCTGTGACCTATGATATCTTCGATGGAGAGATGTGCGAGTCATTTTTGGCGTCCCATTCGTCCGTTGATACAATTTGGCATGTTCTTCAAACGTGTCAAATGGACTGTAGGACTTTAAGGCAGAGGTTAGACGGCATCTCACAAGCATTAGTCAGATGAAAGGTGGCAGCTGGATGGCAACATTGTAAAGAAGACTACCTAGGTGTCGCATGGCCATGTTGCAGATGTCATAATGTTGATAATCGTGAGTATTATTCGACGCGCGAAAGCAGACGCGTTGAATCCGATCCTCGTGCTAGTTCACTTTCGGCTAGCTTCCTCTATCAGAGTAACCGCATCTGGTCTGGTCTTCCTTGAAAACTGGACAGCAACATGTCGTATATTCAGCAAAGAGGCAGCAAGTCACGCCTGCATATACTCTTATGCCATGTTTTGAAAGCAGACAGTTGGATAGATTCTCCTTGACTTGCTACAAAGATCAGTGAAAGTGGACTGGATATTCTAAAAATAGATTACCTAGCTTCGACTCAGCCTTCTAGGAAGGATCTGCCTGGATTCAATGGAGCAGGCTGCGCTTTTCCACTGTTCCAAGAAAGAGAGAACTGTCCTTGTCGTCACATATAGTGTGGCTAGGTAGCCTTGATGTCTCCTGTATTTCTCCTTTGGCGACATCACTGGTGAAAATGTTCGAGGCTCATCGAATGCCATAAGACATCACCTATCAATAGACTTCTCTCGTCTCTTCTCTGATCTCACTGTGAAGGTAGCCCTGAGTTCGAAAGTATGGGGAATGCAATATCCTCGGCACTGACGGACTCATGGATGACTAGCCATCAAAGACGTGTCCAAAAATGGCTAGGGAGTGCAACAGAAGGTGAGCAGTCGCCGTTGCTGGAACCCTTGTCCAGGCTAAGACAATCTTGGGGTGACAGAGTCAGTACTCGATGCCCTCACCACCAGCTTCTTTCCCGCCAGCCAAGGATACGGAGGACTTCCCGCTGTTCGAGATGCCAAGTCTACTGTCAAAGAATTTTTTAGCGCTTACGGATCTATTGATCCTGTTGACAAGAAACGATGTAACAAGAGCCTACTGTCCTGCCGAAGAAGCAGTCTAACATTCGATAGATTGGCACGAGAAAGACCTCGGGCATTTCTTGTCCAATCGATTTCCCGGACCTGAGCTGACTACAAGCATCCCAATACTATGGAGATGCTTTCATTTCCATGCCTACTTCCCATTCCCGCATAATCCGCAACGGCTCGACTACAGTGCCTTCCAGCGTGCCATCGGCTTCTTGGCAGCAGAAGGCAACCTGCGCCTCGGCGAAAACGCGGGTGGAATTACTATGGTTGGTGATAGACATCCTAACGACATAGATCGCGCCTCTAAACGTCTCTGGATCATGTTCAGAAGCTTGTCAACTCCTTCTCCATGTCCTTCAGTAGATGGGAAAATTGGAACTCATCCAACGGACCTGCCAAACACAGAAGAAGACTTAGTAGACGTTTTAGCTCTTACCCAACCCGACAATCCTTGCATAATGCCGGCGCCGATCGAAGAGCTGCGACCTCATGCAAAGAGGATCTTGAGCTCCTCGACGCCATTCACCTGTTCAACAATTTGTCGTACAGATTTTCTCAGCGTATTGAAGCTCATGCTGAGCGTACAATTGGACAAGCCCGAGTGGGGTCCCCATGAGCCTTATTACCACACCGGCCGTATTTTGATACGCCCAAGTCCCGACATCCTCCAAGGCGCTGCCAGTGCAATACTAAAACGCTTGACATCTAGCGAGAAGATGGACATCGATTGGCACGTTTTCAAGAACGTTTTGGGTCTTTATCTGGTATACCCGTAGCCCTGCAACATGCACATCTGACAATCTCGCTGACACCCAGATCCACAGCCCGAGTTCCATTCACAATTTCGTCTCATCTTTACTTCCTTACTTTCTCCAATTGACGCAGTGAGTCCAATCACACCAGTGTCCACCATCCCGGCCCCATACGCCCAATATCTCAACCTCTTCCTCCACCCTCCACTCACCCACCCAAAACGCCACGTCTTCGAAGAGTTCGCCCGCCAAGAAGCCCATTACGCCCTTCAAACCACCCAACCAGCATATTCAGCTTCACCTCCCACTCTCAATATGACCGACCTGATCGCCGCTCTCAAGCCCATAAAGACCGGCACCCTCCTGCTCATCACGGGCGAAGCCTTCCCGGCCGACACGCAAGCCTCAACACGAGTCACCATCGGCGCCTGCATACCCACCCCATGGGACATGGATCGCCAGCGAGCATTCCGAGCCAGTCCGCCTCAAAAGCTCCACCGCTATACACCCAACCACACGCTATTCCAGCTGGAGCCCCGCCTCGAAATCTTACAACCAGACCCCAACGCCTGGATCATGGATCTCATCCACATCACCCGCAGCGACCCCAAAAGCAACACAAAAGGTACCTTGCGATTCGGAACCGAAGGTGCAAGCAGCCTCGCCGTAGATTTCGACACCGGCATCGCGACGCTCCAAGTATTCCCCACAACCCAACATACCGCCCATCAACCCGCCACCCCCTCCCCTTCCCCCAGCGCCTACCACCCCATCGATGCCTACCCCAACTCACCCGCCCCCTCCTCCCTCATCACCAGCCTCCGCCTCCACAAACTAGAAATATACCCCCTAGGCAACCACGCCACCGCGCCCTTCGAAGAACAGCTCGCCGAGAAGCCCCGCCTGCGCGACCCATCGCCCGTGCTTCATCAAACACAAGTATTTACAAAAGGAGCCGCGTCGACCGACAAGCCCTCGGCGCCGCGGGTGGGAGAGGAGGAGTTGAAATGGCGAATACAGGGATTCGGACCAGGTGGTGAGACGGGATGAATACAAGACGGGAGGGATTTTGCTGCGTGAGTGGTGGTGTGGTGGGTTGGTTGAGAGGCTGTCTGCTCTGTCTTTGCGATGGGTGGGTACGTGATGAGTTTATTTGTAGATGGCGGTGTGGGTTCGGTCGCATGGATGACTTTCTTCCCTTTTAGACTGGAGATCAAGTGTATTTGTTGGTTCAGGGTGGTCTATCTAGTTTATCTGCTGGATTTACAACTTCCGGTCTGACAGTAAGATCTGGGTTGAATTTACAACTCCCAGTCTGACAGCAAGACCTTTGCTCGTGTTCACGACGAATGATAGCCAACACTTTGAACCCGATCGCGTAGGATAGTGATGCATTGGCGGTATATGTACAAAGATTCTTATCCTCGCAAAGTATTCAAACAGAAATACAAAAGCTGTTGCAAAAAACCTCAAAGGAGCCACCACCAACTCCATTATCCCCAGAGACCAGACACGCATGTCCGTCAATCTCCAACCGCCCCGACTCCCCTACCCCAGCTCCGTCGAACCAGACTCGAGACACGCAACCACCCAACCAGCCACCAGCGTATCCACCCCCGAATCACTGCAGCGCCTTGTACAGATTCTTCGTAAACGTGTAGCAATTATTCGTATTAAAATGGTACTGACCCATCTCATGGCTTTGGATCCTCGCAATCGCCTCAATATCGTCCGTCGTCCGACACTTGACCGGATCAATCGGCCCCAAGCTAGTCCACGTCGATTTTGCCTTCTCCCAGCTCCCAAACGGATACGCGCGCATCGCGCACGTATGGTCCGCGGGCGCTTCCAAAATATCGTACGTGTGCGCGTTAAAATTGCGTGTATAAATGTTCTTCTGGTTGACGATGTGGCCGTGGCAGTCCCTGACGGGTTCCTGCGTCTGCGTGACGGTGACGATGCCGACGACGAGGGTGTAGTGGGTAGGCCATTGCGGAACAATGCTGTCGTGGTAGGTGTTGCGGAGGGCCCAGCCCATGCCGGTCCTCCAGAAGTCGTTGGGTTTCCCGGCCACCTGGTTGAGTTTCTTGAAGGCGTCGGTGTCGCGGTCCTCTCTCAGACTTGGCTGGGTGCCTACCCGCTTGCGCAATTTTGGTGGCTTCTCGCAAGCCTCGTCGCTCTTCTTTGGCGGATCATGCTTCTTTGGCGCGGGCAGGTCCTTGTCGGTTCCCGTGGGCTTGTTGATGTCGAGGGTGTGTTTCTTGCCAAAGACCTTGAACTCGGATTTGCCGGCCTTCTCAATGCCTTTAACGCATCCTTCAATGATGGCAGGAGTGGCTGCAATCTCCACGGCATCGGCGATTTCCCCCACGATTGGTATCAGGTCTTCTGCCAATTCGAGAGGTGCTAGGAGGGCAGGAACAGCGATCCGACAGAAAGCTTTTGCAGCTATATCGAGAGCAGCTTGTGCGGCTGCTGCCTCGGCTGCAGCCTTTACAAAATCGCCGCCATCCTTTTCCAGCTGGTCTTTTGACAAGCCCGACTTGAATCCGGCACAGCAGTAGCTCTGCAGTCCGCCGTTACACGTTTGACTTTCCTTTTTGTGGTCGTGGTTATTGGTATTTTGAGTGACTTCAGTCTCGCCATCCTTGCATCCACTGACACAAGGCAATCCCACGCCTTTCCATCCCCGCCATTGGCACTTGCCTGTCTGGGTTCCATCAAGGCAGCAGAGCGTCTGGTATTGATTTTTCGGGCAGCGATCTGTCGTACTCAGCTGGCCGGGTTGTCCGTTCATTTGTGTAACCTTATTTGTGCCTGGCGGGCAACCGACGCCGCAGGGAGAAGCTTTACAGGTAAGGCTTGCTTGCTGATCGTCAGACATTTGTTTCGCATTGCTTTGTTGAGGAGGTGTCACTGCAGGCGCAGGACCAAGTCCATTGGATTTGGTTTGATCGACTTGATCCATTGCCCACACCATGAGTCCACCCAAGCAACGACCGTTTGCAAAGTCTTTCTTTTGTGTAAATGTTTCTGTGTCATCATAGGAAACCCATTGATTATCATCCCACGTGATCCATTTGACAGCGGCCTTCTCATCATGAACGGGCTTCAGGTTGTTCTTGGAAATGATGTCGTCGATTTCTTGTAGATCGAGTATACCGGCTGCGTCTGAACATGGTCCAGCTTTGGCACCGCCGGTAAACTCGCAAGCTCCGTTGGGTTTGTTGCATGACGGATCTTTGAGCGTGAAACTTCGGCCATACCAACCTTGTCCCATCACCACTTTGGCAGGATCGACACCGGAACGCCAGAGTAGATCTAAGCCGAGGTCAATTTCGGTAACGTTGGTATGCGGCGCAATGTATGGTCCAACAAATTTAGACTTTGCATCCCATATACCGTGCAGGTCGTAGGCCATGAGGTTAAACCAGTCAACAGATTTCTGTATGCCCAGCAGGTCAAAATGCTGCAAGTACCAGTAAGAGGTGGGAAGCGTCATGGAAATGCCGTACTTCGTTCCAAAAGCTGCCCTCAGCTCCGCAGCTAGAGACACATAGTTGGCTGTGTCCTGCGATTGACCGCCGCGATCATCAGCTCCTGGATATTCCCAGTCAAGATCAACGCCATCAAAACCGTAGGTGTCCATGAACTTGATCAAGCCACTGATGAACTTTTGGCGGTTACCGGAAGTGCTGGTCATCTCGCTGAAAGCGGTCTGTGTTGGACCTGGATCGGTAAACGACCATCCTCCGACGGAAATCCAAGTCTTCAATGAGGACTTCTTGCTCTTTAGCGCCGTGAATCGGCTGTAAAGAGATGCACCGTTGGAGTCCATGGGCGAGATCTCGAAGCTCGACGGGTCGAAGAACGAGAATGCAAAATTCATATGCGTAAATCCATCAAGATTGAGGTCCTCCGGGGCAACTTTCTGACATTTTCGAGAATCCGAGTTGGCCCAGGATTCATAATAGCCAATTGTGCGCTTGCTCACACTGCTACCACCCGCACAGTTGGGTCGCTTCACGTCACCACATCCACCGTACTTGGTGTCGCACGTAGGATAGACCGGATCCTCCTTGTTTTTCCACTCGCAGAACTCCTTGGTAGATCCGCAGTACCCGAATTCGGAACAGCAGACGTTGAGAGGGCACTTTTGCTTGCCTTCAGCAGCATATGGTCCGCATTGAGCTTTCGCATCGCCTGAGACAATTCGTTAGTGAAGCAAGCGTTTTTATGGACAGCGAAACTCCCAATTATGTTGACATCCATCTCCGCAAAAGTCCTTGGAGTATCCACAAAGATTTGTTTTGCTGCAACAAGCGCCATTGGCGCAAGGCGTACCAGCATTGCACGTGCCAGTCGGTAGGTCTCGAGCCGCCAACGGTACGGTGGTCAATCGGGGGTTTAGAGACTGCTCATTTGACACGCCCTGTAGGCCCCCATCTTTTGAGACGGTAGCAGCACCTAACGAAGCCAAGACGGCAACAGCTATAGTAAAGAGATTGATATGCATTGTGAGGAGAAAAGTCAAGACGAAGGAGCGAATACGATGCAAGAGACCCGGTACGAAGCAGTGATTATAAATAAAGACGGAAAGATGAAAGACGCCAGAGGGAATGCAAAGGGCGCCCAACGCACAAGTGATACAGCAACAAAAGAAAAAAATATTTTACAGCATGGGATGAGGGACACAAGCTTTTATCCATTTGTGTTCTCTTGCCGTTGAGCAAAGTTATTTGAGCTATCAAGGGTAGATGCAGTCCTTACAGGATCAAAGACCTGCGCCCTGCTATCTCCTGCTTCAACCATCGTTTGTTGTATTTGATCGTTTCATCGCATAGATAGATGGTCCTGCACGTGGTCCAAAACATGGACTGAGCCTCAATGACCATCTGATGGGACCAGGCCATCTGCCCAGAGCAAGATTGATCAATCCTTCGACCTGCATTGTTGAGGCTGAGTCATAAGGCGTAATGAGTTGCTCAGCTAAAAAAAGATGTAGCCAACGCGTTAATCGCGCTAAGCGCTTCAAGATTGACGTTAATTGGCTATCACAAAGCTGGTGCTGAATCATGAAACACATTTTCACCCTCTTAAGAATGAGCCAATACATAGCTGAAGATATCAAACTGAAGCCATGGCATGCATGCGCCTAGTAAGGAATCCTTCGTGGAGCTCAGATCGAGCTACAATGGTACTGCGGCCGCCAGGTTCAATCACATCTCGTCCTTTTGCTCATCCTCCATGTTTCATCATACCACATTGGCATGTCTCTTCCGTTTCATCTCGACAACAAATACACTGGAGGCTCGTTCTAGTCCTTCAGGCTGCGCTCCTCCTTTTCTAGTCTACAAGTCCTATATGTCAAGATCAGGCAGTGCTAAAGAACAGACTTTTGGGGTGGAGCGCGCTTTCATAAATATGTTTGTTCTCTCGCAATTCGTGATCTGAGTAGCGCATTTTCTACCATCATACTTTCCTTTTTCTCTTTTCTAGGGCTTCTACCTAGCATTTTCTTCACGCATTGCTATATCCCTTCCCTCTTTCGTTCCAAATTTTTCCATCTACATACCCTAGGTTCGGCGCTAGATCTCAATTACCTTCCGCACTCAAATAACCTAGCGGTGACGTATTTACTTTCTCTCCTTAGCCAGTCGACATGCATATCCACGTTTTCTATACCAGTGCTTTGATTTTCGCCCTGCGCGCAGCGGCATTCAACCTCTATCCTACTGTAAACCCGGACAGTCTCGCAAACTCATTCGGCATCAGCATCGGCTGCTTAGATGCTCTCAACGAAACAGTCGCCTGTGAACAGACGCTGTTCCAAATGGCAAGCACAGTCGATAGCTATCTTTGGAACACAGAAGACGTCACAGATCTCTGCACTACCGCTTGCATCGCATCAACCACGAAGTGGTGGTCAGATGTACAAGACCAATGCACCATGGATACTATTGTAGCATACAGCAAGGCGATACCAGCAGCCTCTGTTGCCGGGAGGTTCTTTGACGGCTTGAGCATTGCTTGTTTACAATCTGGCTCGAGCTCAGGACCGTACTCGAATACTACCACAAATTCCACTGGTCCAGCTCCCTTTTCGAATACCACAACCTCGGCTTCCGCGAATTCAGGACCATATTCCAATTCTAGCTCAACATCGAACACGACTTCAAGCGAGCATACTTGGTGCCTTATCGAGTCTCAGGAATGGGTAGGCTCTGATATCATCCGTCCCGACTGCTCTACCGATTCCACCGACCCGTCGTGCCTGGATCCTTCGAATGTGTCCCCAGAGAACGAGCGTATTGCTAATCTGTACCCAAATGACATGGTAAGCGAAAGTGTACGGAGGATGGCGCAGAAAGTCCTGGACATGCCAAGACTCTCCTCGGATAATGTTCCACCCAAGACAGCAGGTGGGTCACCTAGACAATGCGCTTAAACGTAGGGTCAAAGCCCCGAAAGCCCTTAAAGCTGCCTCTAATAGGTGCCCTAAGAGCTTTCTGCTGCAGGGTCATTATCCGAAAGCGCTTCTTGGCGTGTCCAGGACTTTCTGCGCCATCCTCCGTAGTGCTGGAAGCACTCTCCTATCTCTGCTGGCTGTCTGTGATACCTCATTCGATGAACTACGCTGACCACCATTTCAGCTCTGCAGTGATTGCTTCATTAGGATGTTCCATCAAAGGATGTCATCACCATATCTACCCGATTCGGACTATTCCGACTATCTCGTGGCCCAATATCAAGATATCCTTGACGTGTGCAAGGCTACCATGCCTCAACTCGTCATTCGAACTCTCCCAATCTACGGCGATGCTCCATTTACCGATGACGAGATAGATTCTGGTGGTTCAACTATGTAAGTCGATTGTCCTCTATTCCCCGCATCTTAACGTGATGCCATAGCTGAGCCGAAGAGTCCGATCATGTTATTTTGTGAATACTGACCGAGGATTATAGGTCTGCTTCCTCCTCATTTGGAACTCAGTACACCAATAACACCAATAGTACTACCATATGTACGGGTCAAGTGATCCGGATGGCTGATGTAAATGTCAACGCTTTGTCTCTGAACACGTCGTTCTGCGATCTTTTGTCGAAGAAGTACAGTGTGACCACTGGAGATCTAGGACATGTACTAGGGAATCCGTACTGCGAACCAGCATATTTGTCATACTGCGTCCCTGCTGCATGTACGCTAATGAGAGTCCCGTCTGGTGCATCATGGTGACTCTCTCGCCCAAACAAACCCCTTTCCTACCTATGCTGACAGACAAAAGTGATTCGATCGCCAGCTCCAACGCCATCACCACACTTCAGTTCAGCAACTGGAACCCCAACATCAACGGTCTCTGCGATAACCTCCGAGAGGGCGACTACGTCTGCATCGGTGCCCCCGGTGGCTCCTACGTACCTCCTCCAATGTCGAGAGTCGCGGGCAACTCAAGCACACAGCAGCCAGGAGGGACTACCGCGTCCAACAATTCCACCTTCCAAAACTCGACTACCCCCTCCAACACAGCCTCATCCCAGCCATCAGCCTCATCCGGCAACATATCCACCGCCCCATCACCAACACAAAAAGGCATATCCGCATCCTGCACCCGATACAGCCAAGCCAAACGCGGCGACTATTGCTCCACCTTCGCCCAAGCGAACAACATAACACCCGCCCAACTCTACACCTTGAACAGCGCCCTAGGCAGCACCGGCCAGAACTGCAACACGGCTTTCTGGTCTGGCTACTACTACTGCGTCGCCTCCAGCGCCACTCCTGCCCCTAGTGCCTGCAACTCCACCAACACCACCACCGCCATGTCCACCGTCCTGTCCACCCTAATATCCACCATCGACTCCGCTCCCACCAGCACCATTGCCATCCCGACATCCCTCTCCACCATCCTATCCACCATCATCTCAACCGTCTCCGCAACGCCCCTAGCCGCCGACATCAGCAGCTCCCCTCCCCCCTTACCAACCCCCACCACCGCCAACGCCGCATTCGCCATCCCCTCCCCCGTCCAATCCGGCNCTCCCTCTGCGCCAAATACGCCCAAGCGCACCCAGGCGACACATGCTCATCCTTTGCGACCGCAAACGGCATTGCGCTGCTGGATCTGTACGAACGGAACACGGCATTGGGGTCTACGGGGGAGAACTGCGGGACGGAGTTTTGGAGCGGGTATTACTATTGTGTGGGGGGAACTGATTAGTTGCGAGGGATGAGGGAAGAGGGCGGGGTATATAGATGTTGGATGCGGTTTTAGTTCGCAGGTTTGAAACCATGTGAATATATGAATTGCACTTGTCAATGACCTCATTCTTGATACTTTCGCGTGAACGGTATCTTGTTCGTGCCCGCTCGCATCTCATCGAATTCCCGTCCACTGGATCATGGGTTTGGCTTCAATGTCCAGGTTTCATTCAGGTAGATGGGCGTCGGGCTCGGTGTCCACCTTGGGTACGCTAAGCCAAGTCCCACGCGACGTGAAGTTTCCCAACTAAATCGCAGTCCCCCAATCGAGCTCGCCCTCACTAAGCTCAACCTCATCTTCATCTTCCCACCCCTCATCGCCCTCCTCCCCACCCATCTCCTCCAACCCCTCCATGACCCTCACCTCAAGCCGCATAAGCTCCTGCGGCACATCCGCCTCCATCGTCTCCGAAACGACACAGCACCCCATCCCCGTGCATTTATCCTGATTAGTGGCGAGGCAATCCCCATACACCACAGTCTTCGCTATGCTCTTGTAGTAATAACAGCGTCCGATATCCTCCGCTTTAATCTTCTGTCCGCACCGCGCCGCGCCCTCTTTGATACACTGATAGGTCCATTGCCGGTAAGCGGCGAGGTCGATGCATCCGTCGGGTCCTGCGGGTGGGGGAGCGATCGTGGGCGAGTTGAGCCGGAAGAAGTGGTTTGCGACGTGGAGGGCTATTTGGGCAGCTTTGTACGCGGAGGAGAAGTCGCCGGCGAGGAGCCAATTCAGGGAGCGGTGTTGCTTTATCTTGAACTCGAGGACGGAGACGTCGGCGGGGTGCGTCAAGACGTGGTTGGAGTGGTCGATGGCGTGATAGAAGTATTCTTGCGCGCGTTGGTAGTGAGCGGCTGCGAGGGTGTAGTTGGCTATTGAGGAGAATTGGTCGCCGGTGGTGATTAGTTCGTCGATGGTGGCTAGTACGAGGCCGCGGTCCAAGGTTTGGTGCGTGAGTTGGCGGGTGATTTGGTAGTTAATGGCTGGGAGTGTGCCTTGGATAGATACGTTTTGCAAATGACGGAGCTTTTGAAGGGGCTCGAGCAGAGCGCGTTCTCGTATGTCTCTGGCGGAAGGGGTTTCCGTGTATGGTGGTTGGTGGACTTTGATGTCGCAGGAGAGGCCTAATGTGCGGTATTTTCCTGCACCATCTTGGAAAGTGGAGAGTCCAATGCATACATCGCGGAGCTCCTCGGCGAGTATGACATGCGCGTTCATAGCCGTCTTTGAGGCCTCAGCTCTCTTCAGTGTCATCCGCATCCTCTCCCCTGGGACAACAGGCTTCTTGGTCGCCTTTCCCGGCCAGAGCGTGACATTGTACAGCATTATTGTAGTGTCCTCCTCTTTCCTGTCTTTTGGTCCCTGCTTCAGCACCTTCGCGCGCTCAATGACGACGAAGTCGTTCTCACGTGCCATGACACGCTTGGCTTCCAGGTTGATCTGGCGATTGACGCGGAAGATGGTGGGATTGAGATTCCAATTGTAGAAAGTGGTGGAACGCAGACAAGTTTCAGCATCTTTGGGTGTTTTCGTATGGTTGATGCTGACCAGTTGCGCGTAGACGAGGTCTCGGAGCTCGAGAGGGAGGAGGAGAAAGGGGCAATTAGGTGAGATGTTAGAGGTGGTAGGCATGTCGATTGTATAGTTTGACGCGTCGATGGACAAGACTGTGCGCCAATTGGCAAGTGAAATGAGTATTCACTTTCTCGGACTATCGAGAGCTTCCTGCGTCTAGTTCGAATAGGCGTTTACTTGACGGGAAGTAGATAAGTAGGAGTAATGATTGTTATGTGAGGTAAACTTGAATAACACGCGACTAGACGTCGCTCAACATCAGGTGTACATGTGATAAAGTCATGACATGCATTGTACGCACCTGTAATATTGTAGGATTTGCTGGCCATTCCCTAGTGGAATTGACCCAGAGAATATACTACCTGCGAGCCTGCGTCGCATATCTAAGTACATGAAGTTGCTTGCGAGCGCGGAAAGAGCCCGCTGCCAAGCCGATTCTAATCAGGGCAACATTGCCGAAATATCACATATTGAATCTCACAGTCTTGTTGACTCTACTGATTCGACAGATCCTCAGGATGACCCTCGGCAACACAAGCACAGCCACCGCCTCATCGTCGCTCCTCCCGCTAGGCTTCTTCGCCGGCCCCAATTCCCCTGCGTATTCGGGTCTATGAATCGGAATCCTCCAGATACTCCAGCAGCCTGCTACAGCCTTCAGACCGCCTTCCCTGACTCCACAGGGACAATACTCAATCCAAGTCCTGTATCAGCCAGACTCGTAGCAGCATCACAAATCTATTAATCTTGAAGGCATCTTTGCTGGAGATCTTCCAGATGAATGTGAAACTCATTTCAAGTCATTCTGCTGGCCCGAATCCGATGCCTCCACCAAAGAATTTCCTAATAAGCTGTACACCCCGTCAAGATTATATGATGAGGTCATGTACGACAGTAATTGTGGCTATTTTGCGAAACCCGTTGCATCTCGACTGGAGCCAGGTGCAATAGCTACCTCCCGCAGATATTACATCAACCTGTTTCACTTTCTGTCTAAGCCACTACAGAACTACTCTTCATCGAGCAGCCTCTCTTCATTATCGGCACACTGTACATGCAATGTGTGAGATCAAGGTAGCGTGTTTGGCATCGCTTCCAGGTCCATGGTACGTGCAAAGCCCAATGTCAGCAATCTAACTAGAGTCGGTGACTAGGTAGCGCATAGCAAAGAGCATAAGGATTTGAGGCGGGTATATGTTGCTCTCTTTCGTTACTCCCTCTGCATTAAGTGTGGCCGCATGACACAAAGAAATCCAGATCACCCGTCAGTACACTGAGCTGCATTGTCTAAACTCCTCGACACATCATATTTCTATATGTGAACATCACATTCTCGACGGAACATCACACATGCCTCGACACCTTGCGTGCATTTCTTACCACTGTCTTATAAACTTTCACCCTCTTTCACAAAACCCACGGCGCACCATTCTCTGTCGTCCCTCAAATCCAGCTTAAGAGCCACAAGCATGACTCACTACTTCAAGAGAGTGATGTCGTTTGGAAACGTGCGTGAAGCGGCCGCATCAGCAAACCTCGAAGATGAAGATACCTTCGTGGATATGCAGGACATCGGGGCCGAGAACACGGAGCCCATTCCAAACTTCGCAGAGGCGGGAATCACTGATCACATGACCATTTTGGAAGAGTAAGCCATTACTTCTTCTCGTTGAAACCATGACTAACATCTCTCCAGACTCAGTTGGGGACCGGCAGCTGCAGTCTACGTCGGCAAAGAAACCAGACCATTCATGATCCCCAAACGCATACTGATCTATCATTCCCCCATCGCTGCTCAACGTCTTACCAAAGTTTCCCGCCAGACCCGCTCTGATACTCTTGAGTTGCCAGACAGCGATCCACATGCATTCTTCCGCGTCTCGCGCTGGATGCAAGAGGACAAGCTTGGCATTCTCGAGCACTGCACGCGTACGGACAACTCCACCGGCATGCAAGATGCCTGCACTCTTCTTTGCCGCATGTTCGCCATAGCCTATGATCTTGAGATTGCGGCTATTCAGCCTCTAATCCTCCAGGAGCTAGGAGCAGCATTTGCGATGGCTCGCGATGCTGGGAAGCGTACTCCCATTACACCTAGCACGCTGATGGAGGTGTGGGAAGAATTCAACGAGGGATCTGTGTTGTGGAAGCTGTCGTTGCAAGAGATGTGTGATGCATTTTCGGGGAAGCCGATGCCTGTGTACGCAGACTATGATGAGTGCTTCAAGGTGATTGACCCGTTGCGGTTGGCGGTAGCGAATTTGATGACCGAGAGGATTCTGTCTAAGAAGGAGCAGTAAGGCTTTCGAGGGTTGAGCGCAGGATATCTGCTCATGAGTTGAGGTGTTACTGGATAAATAAAGCAATGTGAGTCAAATTTACAAATGCTTTGATACGAACGTAGATCAAATTTCCGATGGATATTGTGTTGGGCATTCATGAGAGTAAGAAAGTCGCAAGATATATCCAGCGGGGAGTTCTGCCGACAGCAAGTAGCAGAAGTAGCAGGTCGTAGATATGGCCATTGTCCTACTGCTCTGAAATATTGACGTAAATGCTCACTGTCGATCGGCTAGTGGAATGCGGGGCGCTAGTCGGATTACCTGACGTAAGGTAGTACATACTCTCCATCTTCCCCTTTCTTGCACAACTCCTTCGACTTTTTCTTAAATTGATCCTGAAAGAGTCAAATTAAGCACGCACCATGCCATTCGACAACATTCCCGGAAATGCAACCATTTCCCCAACCAAATTCATGGCTCATATACCCGACGAGCAGCTCTCCGACTTCAAAACCCTGCTCTCTCTCTCTCCAATTGGCCCGGAAACCTATGAAAACACTGCGAGAACGGACGGCCAGTATG
The DNA here is from genome assembly GCA_018257885.1 of Parmelia sp. 050094. NCBI lineage: Eukaryota > Fungi > Ascomycota > Lecanoromycetes > Lecanorales > Parmeliaceae > Parmelia > Parmelia sp. 050094. The sequence continues at coordinate 114,329 of JAEUBB010000058.1, forward strand.
GCGTTGGGCGTAAATGGCTGATCGAGATGAAAGATTATTGGCTGAACAAGTACGACTGGCGAAAGGCCGAAGATCACATCAATTCCTTCCCAAACTTCACAGTGCCCATCAAGGCGAGAGATGGTGACACATATACGGTGCACTTCGCGGCTCTTTTCTCCGAAAGGCCTGACGCAGTGCCAGTCTGCTTACTGCACGGATGGCCTGGCAGCTTCCTTGAGTTCCTACACTTCCTGAACGTGGCCAAGAGCAAGTACCCGCCAAAGGATCTACCCTACCACTACATTGTCCCATCATTGCCAGGCTACGCATTTTCCAGCGGGCCGTCCGTGAAAACGGAATGGAACAACGAAGACATCGCGTACATGATGAACGAACTCATGCTCGGGCTTGGCTTCGGGAGCGGGTACATAGCCCACGGCGGCGACATCGGCAGCTTTCTCTCGCGGATCCTGGCCGTCCGATATGATGCGTGTAAAGCGATTCATCTGAATTTCTGCCTGATGGGCTCAGAGCCTCCGGGAATCAACCCAGCCGAGGTGACGGCCGAAGAGAGGGCGAATCTAAAGCGATTGGAGGAATTCGGGACTTACTCAAACGCCTACGCCAAGGAACACGGTACCAAGGGTGGGACAATTGGGCTGGCATTATCAGCGAGCCCGCTCGCGCTGCTCTGCTGGATCGGTGAAAAGTACATCGAATGGACAGATAAGAAGCCAAGCACACAGGACATTCTAGATTCGGTGATGCTGTACTGGGTGACGGAAACGTTCCCACGTTGTATCTACCCTTACATAGAATACTTCGGACGCGGTGATGCTTCCACAGTCTTCCATCCGCACCCGGATTACTACTGTAAGAAGCCCATTGGCTACTCTTACTTCCCGTTTGAACTTGGGCCTGTTCCGCTCGCGTGGGCAAAGACGACCGGTAACATCGTGTGGCACCGTGCTCATCAATCCGTAAGTTGCCTTACCTGATTCTTCCGTTTGTTTAGATCTACTCGCTTCACATGCCCCTGGACATGGCAAGCCACTAGAATTGATCATTACAGCGGGACAAAATCATGCCTCACTCGTCGTCAAGAAAGCAGAAACGTACTAACCTGGCATGCCAAAATCAGGGCGGTCACTTCGCCGCGATCGAAATGCCGAAAGAGCTCATGCAAGATCAGGAGGAGTTCATTGCGTCACTGAAATGGGGCAAATGAGAGCAGTTTCGAAGTCATCTCTGGTACTGCCGCCAGCTAATCAGAGGTGGTGGTCGTGGGGCCACTTAATAATCGATCAAGCACGACAAACCAACAAATACTACACATAAGCATATATCATCAGGTCTTCCTCAACCTCGGTTTACATGACATTGCTCATCGATTTGCAACTAGTCCAACACATCGTTCGACCATCGATGGGTTTGAAAGTCAAAAAAATAACTTCTCGTCCCTTATGACAAAATACTCTCCGTTCAAGTTGGCCTGTTTTCTTAGCTTCTTCGGATTCGCAACATTGAAGAGAAAACGTTCAAAACCATTGCCGAGTCCATCCACAAGATCTTGCTTGTTCTTGACTTTATGACTGCAATCTAATGTCTCTATCTCCCCCTTTCTTACATATCCATTCTTATATAGGTGAAAAGCGTTCCCAAATCTCGCATAGCTTTTCTGATTCGGCTAGAGACATTTTACCTTTTTGCTATCATTGTCAAGTTTGCTTCCGGCTTCAAATACTGATGTGTTGATTTGTTCTGGTCTCACAGATAGCGATCGCGAGATGATCGTAATCACTCGTCACTCACTTCGTGGAAAGAAATGTTTCATCGGACATTGCCACGGTCTCATTGGTGTTCTGCTCCGTGAGCCGACGGAAATTTTCTGACCCTGTGGAGTCTTATTTTTAGGCTTCTCAAAGGCTTACTCTGTGAATGGTACACATTGTCCGAGAGACCCAGGGTCTTTGCTAATGCCTGAAAATACGCTTAATACGCCGAAATTGCCAATCTTATTAGTATCCATGACCAATGAAGCTGCAATGACAGAAGGCAAAGAGTGGAGTCAGGAGGTGGCGATGCGCTCTGCGCATTGAACAATTCACGCGCTTCCACTAATGCCACTGTGACAGAAAAAAACGTTTTTATACGCGCGGCCTGCGGATGCATCTAGCGGGTTTCGGATATTCATGATACAACTTACTCGGTACCCTCTTTTTAAATGATGAGCCTCTACATCTTCTGCTTTTACTGGGTGTCAATCAGGTGTACGTCTTTGCAGGTGGTCTTCGGTCGATCTCTTTGTGCATTCGAGATGGATCTCTGGGGAAAGCTGGCGCTGTTATATCCCATCTCCTTTGTCATCCTAATCGCATTGCAAACAACGAGGGCGTATGTACTGGATGCTCAGCCTCTTTCCTCGCTCAATACTCCTCGACTCATAGCGCGTATTGGGCAGCCTGTTACTTTGGATCCGTACACAGGAAATGGATCGCCGTAAGTCCCGGCTTACTCGAAAGTTTTCCACGTAGCCTGTCTTACTGATATGCATAGACCTGTTACTACGGATTGGAATTTGTTAACCACCGGCCAACCACTCCTGTACACGCCAACAGCATCCAACACTACTCTTCGAATTACTTTGAAAAACCACGACGCTCAAATTTTGAGCCATCCGAAAATCTACAGCTTGACTGTACAAAGCCTAGCCGACATTGCCATTTCGACTGCTACAACCCATAGGAAGGGATTCCTCCGACCCTCTGGCCACGAGAACTCGACCTTTGCTACCTCTTATCCACCTTCGAATCTGCACTTCATGATGACTGCATTCGATTACTTGCCTGTTTACGCCGTCACAGACGTTTTGAGGGGCATCCAAGAGTTGACTCATTACCTTTACTTTTTGGAGTTGGTCTTCGACGTCTTCAGTGATCCAAGCCTAAACAGCCTTCCTATCGCGAGCGGATGTCTGGCGTTGGACTGTGGCTCTCGAGTAAAGACTGTGCAGAGTAGAGATTTGGTGCATGTCAACATCTCCTCCACCAATTCTTCTGCCGCACCTTCGAGACGACTACAAGCCTCCACAGAGCCTATACAGTTGACGATTTTGAATCGACTCGAAGCCGTAGCTATGACCTACGAGGAGCTCAAGGATCCTCTGCCCATCCAAGAGCAGAGCTTTGCGGACGTAGCTGATCGCATACTTGCCAACATTACGGATCTCATCATTTCCGACGAAAGTGATGGCCTGCTTCCTTTGTCGAGTACCGGCAACAATGGACGCCTTATTCGCAGCGTGGATACATGGGGTTCAACCCTGGGGATATCCCTTCTTCAGATTAACCTCCCGGGAATCAACTTCACCCTCGATCAAGCGGCAATGGCTCTGAAAGCCACACAGAACAATCTGAATGAAGGAACCATGATGGAATCACGGATGAAAATCATGGTAGAGGGCTCATTGGTCGGCTGGGGTTGTTTAATGTACACAAATACGAGTACTTGGCGGTGCATACTGCCAACATATTATTAGGTGGACACTTCGACTTCAACCCTCAGTACAATCAGCCGTGATGCCAGGACATACTTGAGCGGCAGTACAAATGTCACCGGAACATGCAGGTTTCCTCCGCCGTCTTGGCGACCTATTCAGGTTGATCACGACCGTAGAACCCTTTACCAACAGAGTTGCGCAATTCGATGACAAATCGGTGTAAGATTTGGTACATTGGGTTCTTGCCAGGGGAGTAGTGCAGGCACTTCGCCTAGGAGGTATTCTCGAGTCAAGTGCATTTTTTTTGTACGAGCAATGTTGAGCAGAGATCAAGGCTGGACCCTGTGATCGCTAGCAGTAATCAGAGCGAGTGTTGAGAGATGCCGTGGCATTCTCACAGAAAAACAGGGAATTGTCAAAGATCATCGATGAATGCCAACAGGCCATCCCGCCACATCTATCAAAAGGCAAACGTCCGTCATTGCAGCGCCAAAAGCTACTGCCGGGAACTTATCTCACTCCCGACCGGGCGACGCAACATATCCAGGCCAATCGCAACGCCAGTTCCAAGATTATATGGAGTCATAGATATCGAACCCTCGAATCCTGCTGCATCGTGATCTCTGATACGGATTATAAGAATTCAAGTACTATTTCAAGGTCCGGACCGTTGATAGGCGGTCACTGATCGCGTGTCGCGACCGGGGCATTTGCGAGGCTTGTTGCTTTATCTTCCTTGGACTGCAAAGATTTTGTCGCGCTGCATTACAATCTTGTCTGTACAACCCCACGGATCTATATACCTACCTACCTTATGAAAACAAAAAAGTCTTCTTATCTTCCTCTCTCCACCCATCACCAGTCTCTAGAATGCATCTCGTACGCAGTTCTTGAACCTTACCTCTCTTATTTCACCACATCCATTTCATTCCACCCATCCTCCCCCCCTTTCTCTCCTCTCTCCCATCTTCGTCTGCCTCCGCCACCTGCAGCGAGCTCTACAGCCACCCCGACCAAAAAGCCTGCTAGCACATCATCTTCGGCTCGGACGAGACACCCTACAACACCATCAGTCGTCTCTTCACTCGGCCTGCGTCATAGACTGCCGAATATCTCGTCGATGCAATAGGAGAGGGAGCAGAGGTTGCCATTTTGAGGACGAATGATGCGTGGCTGTGCATTGATTTTGACGTGTAGAGGATCATTGGGCTGGACTAAGGGCGTGAGCTGGAAATAGGAGATTACAAAGTCGCTTTACTTGCTATCCGGCTCGCGGATCATGCTACGACACGTTACCACCACCTGGGCGGATATCGTTACAAGCAGCTCGTTGGTCTGGACTCTACTACCCCTCTCTCACTCCTCTTGACGTATATATTTACAACCTGTTGCCGGCGGATAGGAAGCCATCGCCGCCTTGCTCTTATCCTCTACGCTGCCGGCTCTCCCTATGACGAAATAAGTGGTATTGGACATTGCAAACGGAAGGATTGTTGTTGCGGCATACGACCCTGGGATAGGAGAACTCGGCTATTCGGCTAACCCAACTGGAGTGAGTACTGCGGTCAATCTTTTCGGTCCGGTTCTGCCAATAGATAACATTTCCGCTGCTTCAGACATAGTTGTTGATGAAGCAAGTGGCGGCCGAAAATGAGGGGAAATTGCTGAGGTACAGTCAGCTTGTGCGCGAAAGTCTGGTGGACGTAAATGCCTAGCGGGTCCAAGGACTAATATTAGCACAGGGTCTCTGCAAGCACGTGCCAGCAACACGATCAGGGAATTCAACAAGACGACCGAACTCGACCGGCGAGACGTCAACTCGACTCGACGGCCAGCAAAGCTACTCATGGCATTAGCGGGTTGAATATCACGTAAGCGCAATGAGGTGACATGGACGCGATTGGCAAGCGATGGAACTCGTGCATTAGGTAAAAAGCTTCTAGATGGGGAGATACTGCTGCCGCACAATGGTATGCATTGGAATTCACGAATTGATCAGGTGAAGATGGCATTATGGAAGAGGGATCGAGTACGAGGACTTGATGCTGACACGGCTAGCCCTTGATCAAATTCATTCTGGCGAGTAGCAAAACGCATTGAATCCTTCCAGCCTCTTTATTCCATCCTTGATTCCTTGGGATGCGGTTTGTGCATAAAAGGAATAAAGCAGAGGGCCGGAAGGAATTGAAAGAAAGGATGGCTGGTAGGATGGCTGGGATGGGCCGATGGCGACTTGGGTGTGCTGAATAATTAAGCTAACGCTAAGGGGTAGCCAAAGCCGGGCTGACTCTTGGACCCTTGGTTTGTCGGGAAGAAATGCAGCTTAGAGAAAGGCAAATTAAAAAATTCCAGACTTGGACATGTTGGTACGCCTTCCTTTCCATTTCAGTTGGAACTTGTTCGCTATTGGTTTATCCAGTCATGCAAACTTGCAAACCGCTCAATTAATAATCCTTTCGCCTTGGAAATGGTGTTTCTTAGCAGCTGTCTAAATTGTATTGATTTTTTATATCATTTTCCCCTGCTTTTACCCGTTTTACCCACTGATCCACCCCCCCACCCCACCTGCCTCATAGAGCTTAGCTGCGCATACACCCGTGTGACTTCATGTTGCAGTGATACGCGAAGCTGACTGCATAAGCTGACCCCCAATTCAACCTAGATGCCTTCTATAAATACACATGATTGTTGATCATTTAACATTTACGAGTAGTTTGGCCTATAGACATGTGTGTATATATTCTCCCTCTTTGGCCTTCTTTTTCTAAAACATCTCTTGTCCTCCATCTCCCTTTTATATAATTTCGACGACTAGTTGAAAGGATTCTCGTCATGGCAGCCTTTTGGTGGTCCCTCCTTCTCGTTGGCTTGGCATTTGCCTCTCCCTTCCACCCGTCATCATGGACGACGACCATGTGGGATGTAATCGTAGTTGGCTCCGGTCCGGCCGGAGTCATCGTTGCCAGCCGACTGAGTGAAACCGGAAAGAAAGTCCTTCTCCTCGAGGGAGGTGGTCCATCGTACGGTATTACCGGAGGAACCGAGAGACCACATTGGTTGGATGGCACCAACTTGAGTCGTGTCGACGTGCCGGGACTCTACAATACCATATTCTCGACCCCTACCAATCTCACTTGTAAAAACAATGTGAATGCATTCGTCGGTTGCACCATCGGCGGTTCGAGTGCAATCAATGCGGGTTTGTTCTTTGAACCACCGGCATCCGACTTCGACACCTACTTCCCTGCCGGCTGGAAGCATGCCGATCTCGTCCCTTCAATCAACCGGCTGTATGCGACGCAGCCGTCCAGCGATATCACCTCTGACAACCACGTCCTATACGAGCAATCCGGATACACAGCGGCAAAGAATTGGATCGTCAAGGGTGCCGGCTTCGCCGAAGTCGACATCAACGCCGTCTCCGCCAACAAGACCAAAGTCTTCGGCCACCCCATCTACGACTACAAAAACGCCCAGCGCGGCGGCCCCGTCATCAGCTACCTGCAGACCGCCCTGACCCGCTCAAACTTCCACCTCCAAAGCGGCACCTGGGTCAACCGCATCGTCCACACCGGCAGCCAAGCCACCGGCGTCGTCGCCAACGTCAGCGGCACCATCACCAACCTCAAGCTCTCCCCGACCGGCCGCGTCATCGTCAGCGGCGGCGCGCTCAAATCCCCCGAGCTCCTCATGAAATCCGGCATCGGGGACCCCGCCGTCCTCACCCGCCTCGCCGCCGCCAACCAGCTCGGCGGCCTCCCGTCCTCCTCCTGGGTCAACAACACCGCCGTCGGCGCCGGCCTCTTCGACAACCCAAACACCTTCATCGAACTCTCCAGCCCCACCGTCCAATCCTACACCTACTCGTACTCCAACCCCATCCCCTCCGACGCCTCCTTGTACCTCAACTCCCGCTCCGGCCCCTACTCCTTCGCCGCCGAAGTCTCCGTCTTCTGGTCCTACATCGCGCACGCCGACGGCTCCAAAGCCGGCATGCAGGGCACCATCGGCACCGCCGGCTACGACGGCTACACAAACAACAACACCATCACGCTCAATATCTACGGGACCTCCGGCCTGAAATCCTCCGGCAAAGTCGTCCTCGACTCCAACTTCGTCCCCGGCCCCTCGGGCGTCTACTACTCCAACCCGCAGGACGCCCAGGACATCGCGACCTTCATCCACACCATCTTCCAAGCGCTCCCCAGCTCCAATCTCACCCCTCTCAACATCCCCGCCACGGCCACCCAGGCCGACATCCTCAAGTACATCACGACACCCTCGGACTACACGGAGGGCGAGGTCAACCACTGGAGCAGCAGCTGCCGGATCGGCAGCTGCGTCAATGTGAACACGACGGTCATAGGGACCAAAAATGTGCACGTGGTGGACGCGTCGATTGTGCAGCCGTTGACGGTGAATCCGCAGTTTGGGATCATGGTGGCGGGGGAGCGGGGGGCGGAGCTGATTAAGGGGTTGCTTTAGGGAGGTCAGGGGGGGGGGGGGGGGGG
>JAEUBB010000581.1:0-20339 GCA_018257885.1 Parmelia sp. 050094
AACCATCTACCCCCTCTCCCTCCCCACCCTCACCGACCATGGGTGCCTGGGGCTACGGCCTCTTCCAATCCGACGCCGACCTCGACATCGCAGACGAAATCTCCGAAATGGCCGTCTGGACCATCAACGACCGCAACTACACCCTCTGGCACCCCAAGGACCCCGCCCACGTCATCGCCACCCTCAACGCCGGCCTCTTCGAAAAACTGCTCGGGTCCTTCCGTCGCCAGAAATGGAACCACGGCGTCGTGTACCTGTGCGCACTGGCCATGCAGCTGGGCGCGGAGATTGACAAGCAGGACATGCAAGTGTTGAAGGAGACGCTAGCAAAGACGAGCATGTACGACGAGGCGAAGGGGCAGTTGGAAAAGGCAATTGAAGGGTACAAGAGTGGGGAGAAGTGGGATTTTGGGAGCAAGGGGGTCATGGAGACGATGCAGGCGGGAGGTGAGTGATGTGTTGTATGTCTTTTTTGGAGCGAAGAGGCTTGCTGATGCGTTGGTGGAAAGGGAGTAAGGGGTCCCATGTGGTTAATGTCGTGGAGGACCCTTCGAAGATGCCGAGGCCGTTGGCCATTTTGGGAAGGGGGAAGATGGAGGCGCATGAGGGGGCAAAGGCGGGAGGTAAGGGGAAAGAGACGGGGAAGGTGGAGGAGGTGGAAGAGGGGCCGAAGGCAGGAGGTAAGGGGAAAGAAACGGAGAAGGATGTGCTGGGCGATAAGGACAAATTGAAGACTTGGTTCGCGTCCTAGGTCTGGTGGGAGGTATGGTGGTAGGTGCCGTTGAGGCGAGATGCTGTGAGAGCTGGTCGGGACGTTGCGGAATACTCGGATCCTTGCGTCGCTTGCTTTGACAGACGCTGGAGCTACAGACGTCAACATACTTAGCTTAGCTTGCTGACTGGCTTCGAGACCTTGACGCGGAGTTCTGCTGGAATTAGAGAATACTTAGGCTTTTAGACTGTCATGGTTTTTTTCGGAGAAGTTGCTGAACATGCTTTCTCTGAAAGGGGTGACTTATTAATGTGGGAAATTGAAATCATACTTCAATATCGCTTTCCTGCTTTTGCCATGGCCTCTCTACCGCACTACGCAAATACGCAAGCATCGAGACAATCTCCAAATCAAGAGGTCAGCTATCCTTTCGAAGCTTCCGTTTCTTCAAGCTCAGAGAACATCCGACCAAACGCCCTCCGCCTTGATATACTCCTCCCATGTCGTCATCGGGCACGGAACCCCAAGCTGCAGTTCAATCATCAGCGCCGCTTCACGATTTCTTTTCTCCTCTCCTCATACTCACATCTTTCGCGTTCACCACGCCCTCTTCGCCACCAGTATACCCACACTCATCGAAGAATAGGAACATTTCGCCCATTTCGCGACCGAGATCCGGCACCGGCATGGCCTTCTCAAAGGCCTTAATCGGGAGCTCGTCATACCCGCCAAACGGGACTTTGTTCACCTCGCACCACACTTTGAGGTAGTCGGTCCAGGACAGCATGCTGCCGGCGCCGAGGACGGTTTTCCCGGGCGGGGACTGGAGGGTAGCACGTACCACGTAGCCGGTGTCTCTTTCGGTGTCGATGTGCGGGATGGGGGTTTTGCCGGAGCCCACGTTTGAAAAGCGGTAGGTGCCGTCGGCTTGCTGGGTGATGTTAGGAATCAGGTCATGGGGGATAAAGGGGGGGTGGGGGGTACTTTTGCGGGCTTGCCGATCTGCTTCCAGTTGCTCATGTATGCTCCGACTTGCACGATTGACATCTTGGCTGCGAGATCCGGGTGTTGTGATCGGACGTATGCGACGATACTCGCTTTGGCGTCGAAATGGTAGACATTCGTGTACTTCCCCTTGCTCAATTTCGTGGCATCGCATAAAGAGGAAAGAATGAAGCGATCTAAACTTCCCACGGTAGCAGCGGCATCGGCGACGTTCTTGCCCTGCTGCACTTCGAGATCGTAGCAGTACTCGTTGATCGATTGTCCGGGCTTGAGTTTCTCCCGGGACGCGGGGTCGTAGAACTGGGTCCAGAAATCGGTGTTGGAGAAGATGGCGTCGGCGCCTTCAAAGGCTGCTACGAGCGAGTCTTTGTCGTTCAAGTCGGCTTTGACTACTTCGACGCCTTTCGCTGTCCAGGATTGGGCCTTAGAGGGGTCGCGGGATATACCCCGGACTTTCCAGCCGGGCTCTTTGGCGTACAGGTCTGCGACGGAGCCACCCTGCGGAGTTAGTAAAGCTAGTGGGCGGCTTAGTGTGCTTATGGCAAGATACGTACCTGCAGGCCTGTGACGCCGACGACGACAAGAAGTTTGGACATGGTGGACTGATTTCTGCGAAATTTTTTAGAGCGAGGTGGACTTTCAATTGGTTCGAATCGAGTTCTTTGCAATATGTCCAGAGGCTGTTGCTGGGTAATTGGGCACGGATCCAGGCCGTTTTGTACTTGAAACCAGGAAGTAGCTTGACCAACAAGCGCAATCGACCTTTCGGTATTCGCTACGCTCTGAAGCCGAGGGTCCGAGTGATAAAAGGAGTCGAAAATTAAGACGATGCAACTCGGAGTCATCGCAGTATAGCATATTGGAGGATTAATAATCTCGTCAGCTAAGGGCTTGGCATATGTTGGAGATCCTTCCGTGCTCGTAGCCTCACACCAAAACAACCCGCTTATTAATGTCCGACGACTGCTTCCGCGGGATCAGCAGCGGCCAAGAGCCTTTGGCTAGCAAGCGATCATGACATTGGTTGTGCAGCCTTTCAGTATTGATCATATTTCAACTTGACCTCAAGATTTATCACATAGGCCTCTGCACGAGATAGGGATAAATTTGTAACCTGTGCTCACATTGGTATCTGAGCGACTTGCTTTGCCTAAGAAGACCGAGGTTGACTACACGTAGAGCCGAACAACTTGCCGTAACTGAAGAAGGTAGATCATAAAAAGGCTGATCATGGGGAATGGGTTCTCCACCGTGGTCCGTCCTGTGTTCCAGTACGTGAGCGGCCTTTGGCTTTGAAAATCAGATCCAATATCGAACTGTCTAGGGCCGTTCATATGACGCATATCCCGGCTCGAACACAGAGAAAGCGCAAGGTATTCACGGTAGAATCGTTGTGTGGTAGATTAGCTTGTGCTTCGAACGCTATGTTTAGGATTGAGGCTGTGATGCTGTTTAATGCGTAGCCGGGATGAAATTCGGAGTATCGGGTAGGTAGGTAGCATTCTGACAGCGGCTGAGGTAGATCAAGGCTGCCATAGATCGACGATCTCGATCAGTGCAGAATCGTTAAATATTTTCTCTCAATTTGCAGATGAATTGGATCATGTCCTTGAATCATTGGCTTCAAAGCTGAGACATGGTAGCCTTATCCAAAAATGTCCACTTGTCCTGTGTGACCTCAGGTTCATTCGACGATCTGATTACCTTTTCCAAAGTTGCCTTCAGATACAGATAGGCGCCGGTGTATCGGATTCTATTGAGTAGCAGCAGATGCCGTGGAGTATTTCTTCACCTGACCAATCACCGGTACCGCGGGTCTTCAAGTGTAACGCGTGCTAGCTGATCACCTCTTCGTCAGATTATAAAGCAATGTACCCAGCTCGGGAAGCCAATTGAGAGGCAGCTGCCCGTTCTGTGAGGATGGAATCGTATCAATATCACCCTGTTCTTTCCTGCTTGTACCTGTATTTCTTTGACGCGTCCGCTTCCCATATCTGTCTTGGACTATATTCTCTAGTTCCTGGCTCTATGCGTACCTGAGCTTCTGGTGTTCCTGTGCTTGCCCTCCGGTAGCCTTGTTGAAAGGCTGCAGCTCCCAAACACGCTAGATGTAACCTACATACCTTAGCGGCAGGCTATGATTTGACAGAACGATAATTTTATCACAGCTGGTGCAGTATTAAAAGTAAACGCCTTGAGACGGTTACTAAGTAATGATCAAGATACCGGTAATTTATTGTTACGTTATTATTATCCATTGTAACTGAATCTAAACTACTCTAATAATACAAATACGTGGAAAATTATAAAAACGAGTAGCATTTACTATTATTTAGCTATTACAAAGTATTAGAATACTAACAATTTAGGTAATGTAGTAGAATACTATTAAGCTAAGAATAAAGAGATATTCCCGTGAGCTGGTAACCGTTCAGTCGCGGGACAGTGAATTTCTTCTTAGTCAGCATTTAAAAATAGTTTAGCGTCCGCGTTAATCTAAAACTATAAAAAAATTATAAAATAAATTCGAACTTTTCGAATTAATAAAAAAAATTAGATTATTACGAAAATTTCGATTTTTTTTTAAAAGATCTAAAAATTATCGCGAAAATTTCGAATTATTTAAATAAATATCTCGAAAAATTCGAATAATTTTAGGTTTAAAAATTTCTATATTTATATTAAAAAAAAGACTTAAAGTATTATAAAAAAGTCGAGATTTTTTTATAAAAAATCTTCGAAAATTTCGAGTTAATAAGATTATAGCGAAATTTTTAAGAAAAAATTAATTTCGAAATCTTCGAGTTAGCTATAAATCTAGATTTTTTTTTATATATAATAAAAATATAGTAATAAATTAAGATATTAAATTTATTTAAAAAAATATATAAATATTATATCTTTAGTTCTTAATATTTTTAATTATAATAATTTTAATTTAATAAATTATAGAATTTTATATATTAAAAAGAAAAAGTATTAAAATTTATAAGAAAATTTAAAAAAATAAGTTTAAATCTATATTACTTTTTTATCTATCTTAATAATTTTAAAAAATAGAAATAATTTAATTTAAAATTAAAATAAATAAATATATATATTAATAAGAAGAAAATTTATTATCTTATAAATATATAATATATTAAGTAATTCTATATATTTATTATTATAAAAGTATTTATTTAAAACTATTAGGGTTAGGGTTAGATCGAAATTATCGTTCGAGATTATTATTCGAAATTATCGTTCGAAAGTATTATTCGAAATTATCGTTCGAAGAAATCGCTTGAAAAATTCGCTCGAAAAATTCGCTACAAAATATTCGACGTTCACTGTCCGGATAGTTACCAGATCGCTTTAAATATTTTTTTTCATATTCTATATACAAATTTGTATGGCGGTGGAATATTATTTAAAATGAGTTGGTAACTGTCCGCTTGGTGGTGTTCACTGTCCCAAATTCGAACTTTTCGCTCATTTTTATCGAATCTAGTTTCGAAAAAATCGCGCTTCGCGCTCTTATCTTATAATTTAAATATAATAACTTATTAAGTATATAATGATGCTATACAATTTTTATATTTTTATTCGAAATTTTCGAATTTTAGCTAATCTATAGAGTAAATCTAACTTTCGAAAGTTTCGAATTTGAGTAATGATGATCCGGGGGTATAGGGCTTAGCGTCGTTCACCGTCCAGGCGCGCTTGGACGGTTACCAACGCCCTTTGAAGGCCACATTCACGCCTTTCAAAATTTAACTGCAAAAATAAAGCAATTTCCTCGCGGAGGTGTCTTTCCTCTACTTCGTACCGAGGCGTAAAATACAGCTGATAAATAGATTAAGACGTCTTCTAGAAATATAACGTTAGGACTTAGTCACGTATGTAATCTTTCACTGTCAGATTGAACTAGAAGTAACGCTCTAAAAATATTTCAAGCCCCCAGTAGATAAGATAAGAGAAACGCCAAGACTCAGGAATCACGGTATGATTTTCCCTTCGTTCTTCTCACTATCACTTGTTCGACGCATAATATGATCATATAATGGCCGAGTCAAAGAAGCCAAAACCTGTTTTTAGACCCTCACTGCCCTGTCTTGAAACACGCATGTAAGCATGTAACCATAAAGGGTCCCACTGCAACGAGCCGTGCATGATTCGGAGAGAGGCACAGCCCCTCATGGTGGTGTGCCGCAAAATTGTGAAGGAATGAGGCTGAAAATTCGTCTCATGCATGTCAGATAACCCTCACACTCTTCTTTAAGATGCTTCACCTCCTCATTGCTATACTTTGCTAACACTATCGCTTGTCTTCTTCACAGCACACTGTCAGCTCTCAATGGCACCTCCAACCCCCAATGCCTCCGCCGAATCGTCCAACGAATCCCTGTCTCCGTCCGACCACCACCACAGATCGAAGTCTGCAAGCGAGAAACAAAGAGATGAGGCTCGACTCACTTTCAATAAGACCATCGATGGGCACTATCGTTATGGGAACACGGGCTACAAACATGTTGGAGTTTTGTTCCTGACATGGAAGGACGACGACATGAAATGCAAAGAGACGGAGGTATGCACATCTGCATTGGTCTTCGCAACGATAAATGGCTCACATCTGGCAAATAGGTGGACAAGTTGCGAGACCTCTTCGCCATCGACTTCAATTTCAAGACGGTGCACTTCGAGATCCCCTCACAGCGCTGGGAGACTGCCTTGCACAAGGCAGTGGCCGATTTCTGCTACGAATACGACAGTCCCGAAGATCTTGCAATAGTGTACTATGGTGGGCACGCATATGAAGGCAGAGAAACGAAGCATTTCAAATTAGCTGCGTAAGAGAACCCTTACAAGTGCGCCAAGCAGATTTCACGAGTCACCCGGGTGGCAGTAGCGTTGGGAGGGGTGCTGTAATGTATGGTCTGGCGAGACTTCAATGCTGATCAATTTCTTATCTTAGGAAGTTCAACAATCGAGATGGAAATGGCGACCCTAGGGCCTTCTTCCCAGACGTTCTCACTTGCTTGCGACTACCTGCATGCGACCAGCTTCTAATCCTCGACTGTTGTTATGCTGCCAAAGCCTTCTCTCGCGAGCATATCGGGAAGCGAAAGTTCGAGCTTTTGACCTCAGCTGGTCACAACGCGACAAGCCCAGCACCTAAGTCAGAACATTCATTCACAAGGACTTTGACGACTAGCCTGAGGTCACTGCTCAAAGATCATCCGCGGGGATTCTCCACATCAGATTTGTATCGCGAGGTCTATCATACTGTCTCACCACATATGGCACATACCAAACCCTTGTTGTTTGACCAATCGCGTCACAACTTTGGCAAAATCTGGCTAATGCCCAAAGTGCCTAGCGACGGGCCACCAAAGGCCACAGAAGAAGAAGGGAGGTTCTTGAAGCTGACATTTCGTCTCAACCAAACCCCAGACCTCGCCGTTATGAACGAACTTGCCTTAAATCTCCAATACCTACCTTATGTCGACCAAATAAAATTCGAAGACCTCTATGCTCCCAAGGAACAAATAAGGAATTTCATGACAGCGGTCCTACAGGCTCAGAAAATCAGACCCCTAATCAGAAAGATGCAAGCGAGACGCAAGTCCAAGACGGTCGCAGATTTGAAGACTGGAGACAACGGAATCGAGGCACCTAAAAGTCTACTAAAGATGCATCTCGAGCAGAAACCTCGCCCAGTCTACGATTGGAGCCGTGCAGAACGCGTGCATGGCCATAATCCAAAAGACTCGGAGAGATCTTGGGACAGACGAAAAAAGACTTCAACGTGGCCGCCAGCCCAAGAGAAGTTCTCTATACACAATTCTCCATCCGGTGACACACTCTCAGCCGAATACAAGGTCGATGTGCCTGGTACTCTAGTCACCAAGTTTGTCCCTCGACGCGTGCGCACAATGGATGTTACAGCAGATGAGCAAGCGAGCGGTACGTTTCATGTTCCCATTTATCTTCTACCAAAGGGGGCTTCCAATATTGATTGCGAACCTAGAGACCGTCACATCTACAGAGATGAACCGAGGTCAGAGTAAAGATGGGCGCAAACGCCAACGAAGCACATCGCCCAAGCGAGACACTCCTCCAGGGAAAAGACCTTACAGAGTCGATTAACGAGCTAATATGTCCGGCGTCCATTCTCATAGGCTCAACGCGTGAACGCATTAGGCCGCAAGGGTACTTCAGATTAGTACTTCAGATTAGGGAAGTCGTATCTGCGAAGTGGAGTTGTGGTAGATGTAAGAGTATCGGCTGTACCTTGATTGCGATTGCGCAATGGGAGCGTTTCTGTGTGGCATACTTCTGCTCTGGCTTCGTTCTTAGCATAGAATGGTATAATGATAATAGCTATTATGAGATGATTGATGTTATGACTTGTAATGTAGGGTTCCGTGTTGTTTGATTGCTTGTGTCCTTGATTACAGGACATCTGGCGAAAAGGTTCATAAGGCCTTGAATTCATAGCAGCCATCGACCAATTTAAGGCGAAAGCTGGCTATGGCCAGAGTTTCCGAGAAGTCCGACGCCTGTTCGTTTCTTTGTAATAGGCAGGGTGCAGAACATGCGGAGGCAGCTGCGCCATGGCGGTGTCACGCAGCTAATTGGGCCCTCGCGCAAGGCAAACTAGGCAAATCTGCCAGCCTGGATGTCGTTCGCAGCCTGGGAACCACCAGGCAGTATAAATACAGCTTTGCCTGCAACACTCAGACCTTTGGACAAATCCTCTAACATCGACCAATTGATCTCATTGTTGAAAAGGAACGCAGAAAGAACAAAGTGCATCCTTGAGCCATAAGCAGCAGCCTCACTTCCAGCTCGACCGCCTTATTTGTGCGCCATGAGCAATGTCAATCAGGTATGCTGTCTAATCCACAGCTCCTGCGTGAGGGTCTTACTAAGTGAGTCCTTAGGCCGTGGAGCCGTCCAACGCCGCGATCCCGCAAACCGATGGCGGACCCAACGAACGCAGCGGCTACACGAGGAATGAGGATCTGAACCTAACGGTGACCGGCCACACCTTTCGTAATAAAATCGCAGCCACTAACTATGCGCCGATCTAGCCCGTCGAGCTCTACAAGGAAAAGGATAAGGTCTATCTCAAGGGAGTTCGTGGGGTGGATCCGAAGCCTTACAAGATTTACAAGGTCCTTGGCGATGCGCAGTACAAGCTGTCGAGAGATGGCAAATCGGATGGAAAGGTATATAGACAGGAGGATCTACAGACTGTGCCTTGATGCTTGCGTGCAAAATAAGGCACAAGGCATATACCTATATACATGGACGGCTTTGTGAGATCATGCGATGGTAGGCGATGGGAGGGTTCTAAAAATGTACTGCGCTGTATTATGAAAGCTTATTCACTTCTCGAACCGGATGGAGTGAGGCTACAGAGCCGTCAGAAACATGACGGTAGCCTTTGATCCTGTTTTCATCCTACTTTTGCAAAGTCGGGCGTGAAAGCGACAGAATTGGCGATGGGCATGCAACGGGCCAACGGTAAGTCGAGAAAATCGATTCTGCGAGCAGTCGAGTCCTCGTGCCCAGTAATGAGTCGAGTACCTAGATGCAAGGCGTTCGGATCTGTTGCAAGGCAGCTGCGGCTTTTCCAGACCCGAAAGCTGACTTGAAAATCCAGGAATCCAGAGAGCCAATGGCGGCATGACCAGGGGCTTACAAGATACATATTGGCATGGATTCGGTGTTCATCGGCGGTCATCATGCGCCCTAATGCACCTAAGAGTGGGGGCGAATGGGGCTTAGACATCTCATACGGGACGGGCCCGCACTCAAGGCACGCAAGGCAGACTCGACAAAAAATCCTTTGGGTGTGGCGTGAAGACGATAATATACCCTCGGTGTTCGCTTTTACCTGACCAGCTTGTGCGCTCCTCGTTGACCAACATCAAAAGAGGCCTTATGACAGTTGCTGCTCCACCATGCCGATTGACTCTGGTCCCGCGACCCCACCTCCAACAGCACCGACGAGTCCCACATCGCCCACCAGTACAGATGACTGTATCGACTGCGAAAAGGGCAGTGTAGGCGATGACGACGATGAAGAAATCATTGAAGAGTGTAGTGAGAAGAGTTCGCAAGTCGGCTCCCAAGACATACCGTCAAAGCATCGAGAGAAAGATGGCAGGCCCAAACTTGTTCAGCGCAGTAAGAGCCTCCGTCACACGCACTTTGAACAACTCCTAAACATGCCAAAGTCGATGACCATCCTCGCGGGTACCCTCAACTCGCAGCTTTCGTCAATAGCGATGACAATTTTCTGGTAGCCAGAAAGTACGGTTTCCTCCGCAGCAGGGTACTCTTATACCGTCAAGATGAACTCGCCGTTCTGGAACGCGACCTCATCAAATTAGACGCACATGATGAAAAACACCGAGCGATTGCGCTGACCTCGAGAAAACGAGATGAGGAAACTGACGATCACCCTGAATTTTCACGAAAAGCACTAATAAAAAAGATAGACGACAAACTTAAAGAATATGGTCAGTACCTTTCTCCTAATGCCGAGGTTCAAACAAGCTCACAGTCGTTCTTAGATAATCTGGTGAGCAGGATCAAGATATACCTGTCTCTTAAAGCTCCCTCGTCACGTAACGCGAAAGCATTCATCGACTGGATCGACGATCACAAACCCCTTACACCGGAGGAGTCTGCATTCATAAAGCGCAAGGATGACTTTGTTGCCCTCTCGGATGGCCAAGAATGCGGCTGGCTTGATGGCATCGTTGAGGACGGATTGAGTTGGTTTCTACCCCGTAAAGTAATGAAGGTACGACACCGTTCTCTCCAACCCATCTCTCTCAACCAGCGCTCTGACATCCACGACTTTCAGAAAATATTTACATCCACAGAGCAAGCCAAGAGAACCGATGATGATCACCTCCACCTATACAGCAAACGCCGCATTGATATGGTAGTACGCCTTGTCCTCGTTCTCACCACCGTCGCCTTACTGGTGGGCCCATCCGCCGTCTTGTATTTTGTCACCGGACAGAGTGCCTTGAAAATATGTCTTATAATGGTTTTTACGCTGCTCTTCGCCGCCGCCCTCAGCGTGTGCACGAAGGCGAAGAGGCATGAGATGTTGGCTGCTACTGCCACGTGAGTTGACCCCTTTGAGCCCAGTTGTCATTTCTAGTTGCACTTTCAACAAATGCGATGGCGGCCATGTCCTTCTGATTTTGGCCGTTCTTTTTTTTTTCGCCGGCGGGGAAAAACATTTCCAAAAGGCTCAGCGGGCTCTCAACTCCCGTGTCGCACACAACCATTGTATTACTGTACTACAGCAGCAGCAGAGAAAAGAAACAAAGTCGTTGCTTTTTATGTATCCTCTAGTTCCCCCCCTTTGATTTGACAAAAGCCGGAAAAACGTGTCCTGACCGTGCACCACAGCTATGCTGCCGTCCTCGTGGTCTTTCTCGGAAATTTCAATTCGAGTACCTTGACAGGCTGAGATTCTCTCGGTCGATGCGCCACATCCCCGCCACGGGAGACGGGAAAAAACCACAAGGTTTGAATCCGATCCAATGAGCGGGGTCCCAAGGGTGGCGGGGATCCGCCACTCGTGGCCAAAGGGGGCTAAGATACGGGGATGAATCTCTGTGGGTCGGTGTCGCTGGGTTTACTGTGGCAGATCGGATCAGCCTGTGGGATGAGTCTAGCTGGTATGAGACTGGAATCTTTTTTTACGAACATGATTTATGAAGTATGAATTACAAGAGCTATAAATGACGTATAAAGTTCCCGAGGCGTTTCCGGTCACAAAGCCTGGGATCGAATCGATAGATTTCTGAGTAGCGGTAGCCTCATCCCCACGTCCTTTCTAGTAAGGGCGCTAGCTGTAGTCGTACAAGTCCGTGTCAGCCTCGATGAATAATGATAAGTTGCTCGTAGTTGGACTATGGTGACGGTTCAATGGCACTGCTTACCGACGTCGTGATCTGTAGACATGGATATGAGGCTGGCGCGATGGTCCTCGTGATGCTTCGTCGGTCACCTATCTTGAGTGTTGAAAACTGGCAGGGCTGGAGATCATGACTCGCGTGCGGGGTGGTGGGCTGGCAAAAGGGGGGAGAGTCATGTGGTGGGACCGTTGGTTGGAGGTCCAGATCACGCAAACTTGTAGGTGGTGGATGGAGTTGGCGAGAGTCTGGAGGGCCAAGGTTGCGGTTTCGTTCCGTGGAGGGAAAGATCCTATGCTTTTCTGCTGGGAGGGATTGGCTGCTGCCTTGTTTGGGATGGTCTGTGAGAAGCAGATTTTGTAGGGGTGGGGGTGCTGGGTTGGGCTTTTCGCGGGTTTCGACGATGCGGGGTTTAGGGGGCTTTCGTGGATGTATGTATGCATGGAACCTGGTTGTGGGATCGGGCGCTTGCTTTGAGCAATATGATCCTGCTAGGAAGTATTTGGGTTCAGTTGCAATTCCTGCATACGAAAAGAAAGTGCAGTGCAACGGAAGAGAAGCGTGGTGGAGGTTGCAGAAGCGATACTTCACTACCTATTATTGGCAAAGGTCCCCTTCCTTCCTTAGTCAGGGGTCCAATGTCTCTTGGTCGTGCGTTCAGACGGTGTCTCGAGCGCCGCGATCGTCGTCTCATTGATTGTAAATCTTGCACGGAATGTTTGCTATGTTTGAATGTCTTTACAGAACTTGCTAAGAGAAGTCTTCAGGTCTGGTTGAAAGCTTGGAGCAGTTGCGTAGCCCTTTAGACTGCTATCCTAGCTTCTCATGTAGCAGTGCCTTCTTCACTACCCTTTAGTATGGTGAGATTCATATCAAGACGTCCGAGGGTTTCACCAACCGCCTTACGATAGCTTGGTCGAACCTCCTCATAGCACATTTTGATTTCGATCTAACTAACGTTCCTATTCTTGCAGGAATGAGTTGAACTTCCTGGATACCGTACAAGGCCTTTCTCACGCGGGCTCGTTAGAAAATGAGTGATCTTCGAAGTGTATGATGTCCTTGTCCAGAATACATCGAAAGCAGAAGTCGAAATCAAAACAATCGTCGCAATGGTGCCAGGTTTCGGGCTCGCAGTATTTGCGGGCCTTCACAGCGATTAGTTTAGTCGAGAGTACAAGTTTTGGTTTGCTTACAACTTCACAGCCATCGCAGATACGGGTCTTTGTTGAAAGACGCTCCCGGGTTTCCCCGGTATAGGCCCGCGCGGTACCAATAAGGATAGCGCTCTCGTCTGTCTGCTTGAAAAGTATTGTCAAGTCGCGCGCTGTTCTGCCCTGCTTATCTCTTGTGCTCTGATCGCATCCGCTTTGTAGTAACAATCTGATGACATCCGCTGAGTCCTCCGTGCTAGCGACGGCCCAGTGGAGAGGGGTCCAACCATTGTAATCGGTTGCGTTGATATTGATTCCATACTCTAAGATTCTCTCGATCACGTCGCTTTCCTTTGCCCGAGCAGCATAGTGGAGAGCGTTGCATCCACGCTTGTCTCCTCTTGAGGGATCAATGCCATGACGGACTAGATAGTCACACAATCCCAGCTGCGACTTGGGGCTAAATACTGTGACGAGCAGAGCGGAGTGGCCAATCCGGTTCGTGACACGAAGATCTGCGCCCGCTTCGACTAGCATTTTGGCAATCTCAAAATCTCCTTCATAGCACGCTGTGATAAGAGGCGAGCCAGAACCAAAGTGGCTGAGTTTCACTTTTTCATCAAGAAAATTCACATCAGCGCCAGCTGTGATCAAACTTTGAACCTTTCGTATGCTACGGCTAGCGCATGCGACGTTCAATGGACTTCCAAAAGCTCCCCCGTACACGTCAGTCCTAGCGCCATGTTTCAACAGAGTCTCCACCGTGTCTTCACTGTTACGCCAGTGACAGGCATACTGTAAAGCCGTACCCCAAAACCCACCTTGAATGTTGGGTTCAGCGCCTGCTGCTAGGAGTATCTCAAGGATGTTCAGTTTTCCAGACCGCACAGCGATATATACCATGCTCTCACTTGACCGCATAATATTCTGCCAGGCATCAAAAGTACGGTCGATGAAGAGCCGATACAGAGTCTCGTCAAGATCTTCAGGAATACTGCCTTTTATCTTTTCTTGGCCCTCAGTACTGGTAGATTGTGTTGGATCTCTCCAATCTCCCAGTCCCGCGTTCTTTTCGAGATTTATCAACGTAGTACCAGCTTCTAGCTCCTTGGAATTGTACTTGTATTTGCTTATATCGCGTGTCACCTTCTTATCTTCCAATATTCTGTACTCCTGCAAAGTTTCGAGGGCTTCCTCTGTTATCCTCATCGGTGGATGACGTCTACCATTGATATCAACGGCTGCTCTTCCCAGCAGAATTTCCACTATCTCAAGATTACCACACGTAATAGCGGCTGCAAGGGGAGTCCCATAATAATGGTACCCGGACAGATTTGGGTCTGCACCGCTGTCTAGGAGTAACGTGACGACATCCGTTCTCCCCAACGCAGATGCCGCGACAAGAGGAGTTCCGAATCGGGGCCCAACCACTTCATCGATTTGGTTCCCACAACGAATCAAACTTTGAGCAATATCAGGCAATCCTAGTAGTGCTGCATAGTACGTCGCCGGCTTGACCCCAGATATTGCAGCATCCAAGTCATCATCCTGTTTAGCCAAGTCCGTAATCAGGAAGTCGAACTTCAGCATACGCCTGTCCGGATTTGAGAGTCTAATCCATTTCCGTGTTGCGATCGGGGATGAGAACAAGTGCATTACCAAGCCATTCAGCCGTGTCATGTCCACTCGTTCAGAGGATGCCAGTACCTCTCGGTAGAAATCGTCCCACACAGAGGCGCACAGTCGAGCAAAGGGGTAGCTTGCAATGTTGTCTTTGGTTAAGGTGATGTCTTTGTCGGACAAATGGCGCAAATATATCAAACATGTCTCAGCCATTCGAAGATTTGCCTTTGCCTGGGAGAATTTGAAAATCTCTTCCGACCCAATTCTTATCGGTTGAGACTTCAAGAATTCGATGACCGAGGTGTGGGCAGCAGTAAGAGTACGAACTTTGGCGACGTTGCCCATGTCTTTTTGGCCCTCGGCATTTGTATCAAGACGGACAAGGCTTCCCCACATCTTCAATATCTCTTCAGAGTCAACTATCCTATTCTCCTCGTGAAAAGCCGGGGGATCCGATTCCATATCAACTGCAAGCATGTCGACAGCTTCTTCAATCCGGAGTCTATGCGTCATAACGAATCAGCACCTTCAAATAGGGTAATGAGCATAACAATGAGACGCACTTTCGTTGCGGAAAGGCCAACCACTCCAAAAGTCTGAACACGTCCTGTGACGCACTATTATCTACTTTGGCTAGTTCTCTTGCGTAGACCTCATGGAGATTCTTTGGAAGACTTTTTAAGGTCTTTCTGACATCGGCTGGTCTTCTGCATTTTCGAATGGCCTGCAGCTGACACTCAACCCATCGAAACATGCCTCCAGCATCCTTGATAAGGGTGTCTTTGATTGACTGACGTATATCGGGCGACCACTTGGCCAAGGAGCAGTCATTCTCAAGACGCTCGGTGATATGAGCTGTAATGTCAAGTTTGGCCTTTCGCCCTCCAATAGCAATTTTGTAAAATCGAGTGAGATCTTTCATCCCATTTTCTACGCCAACAGTGTATGTTCTACTGGTGACAAGAATGTGTATGTCCACCTCGAGGAGAGCAAGGCTGCGAAGAAAAGCCAGGAGTTCAGCTCTTTGGATGTCATCTGACTCATCTAGAGCATCTATAATGACGAAGTGCTTGTGGGATGGCTCTTCGACTAGGATTCTCTGAATACTCTGCATAAGATCTGCAGTTTTCGGTGCTTCTCTACCCTTTTTTCTGGCTCTCCATAAATCCAGTAGAGAGTGCGGTATCGGACGTTCGAGCACAAGCTGTGCGATCAGAGCTCTCAGAAATTGATCAAGAAATGTCCATTTCTTGTCAGTCACGGAGAAGTACCAGTAAGCCAGCTGAATCCGCTGGTCTCTACTCTGAAGTGCAACTATCTCATCAATGATCGCGGAACATAAAACGGATTTCCCGCATCCAGAGTCTCCATGAAGCCAAAGGACTGAACGAGAAGTGTTTTTGAAGACTTGAAAGGTGCTTCCATCGAGGAGCCATCTACCAGTCTTTGCCCGATCATTCCTGTCATGGCGCACAATTTCATGAATCTCCGAAGGATCAGGGTAAGATAGCCAGTCCAGAATCTTTTGCTCTTCCTCATTAGATCCTGCACTTTCTAATGAGATCTGAATCCGCTTTGTCGTGCTATCGATTTCGCGTATAACCTCGTTGTTGTCAACATTGAGAGCTCTATCTGCAGCCTCATTGAACTTCTTCAGCGTGTCCAGTGTTTTCTTGACTTTGTCCTGCTTCAAAGGCCAAGATAATTTGTGGATTGCTTCCTTCGTTCGCCCTTCAGATTGAACTTTGATGAGCTTTGTCTTTGTGTCTTCGAGCTCTCTCCTGCAAAGTTTCAGAGCCGCAGCCTCGCCATTGATGATCTCGTTCAAATTCTGTAATCTTTCCAAACCACCAGCGGCTGCATCTTCCTTTATAAGAGCTTCTCTGAGAGTTCGAAGGTATTTCAGAAACGTGTCGATTTCATTGATAACAAGATCCGCGTCCTTGTCAGCTCCACGAATCCCATGGCCGTAACGGAAGCAGAGACTCGAGACTGTTGATGCAAGCTCGTATAGTGTGATTATGCTGGCAACGGCGGAGATTGGATCCATGGCGATGAAATTGATCAAAGCTGTCAGTGATGAAGAACATCATGGGAAGCAGAAGCAACAGCTGTGAGAGTGCGCCAGGCAACGAGGCTGCAGGAGGTTGTGACCAGCCAAGACCATCTCTGCGCTTAGCCCGAAAAGGAAGGTCGTAACCTCTGAGTATCATTTTGCTGTAGAAATTACTATGAGCTCTCCGACTGCAAGTGCTTGGCGCAGAGATGTTGGCTTTATGGAGTAAAAACAGCGACTCCAGTCCGCCGACTAGTCTGAGTGTGCAGCACGCAAAACTAGCGGCACAACGAAATAAGTGTCGCTTATGGAAAGACGGATCTAAAAGCTGCTCAACCTCATTTGACTCAATTCCTTATAGCTATAGGTGAATAGAAATGATGAACTGAATACTGGCATCTAGGAAGACAATTCGCGGTTTGGTAGGAAGGTGCTTACCGGTGACGGTCGAATTAGAGAGGCTTATCGATAACGGCAATAGCCAGGGGATTTATTGTACTGTCGGGATATCCGCATTAAAGTCTTGTTGACAACGACCGTATGCTAATCCTGTCCGGATCTAATGGTTAGGATTACTTGTCGGTTGGGCCAGGATGGTCTATAGCCCAGGATGGATAGTTGAACTGTTGGACTATCATAATGTGCGTTACTCTGACGAGAATGGCTTTATCTCTGGTTTATTATGGTCTTACTCGTACGAAGACTGCTAATACATAGGGGAGTGTCGGGGTTTGGCGATATGCGATATGCTCAACACTTGCTTCCCAACCGCAACCTTTCTCTTCGGCTGAGCGTTTATAGCGCATAGACGCATTCTTCCGATGACTTAAAGAGTACAAATTCTTGCTGCCCAAAGCTTTCTTCACTCCTTCTCGTGGCCGTCAGACGAAAATGCAGAGCTCTTTCTCTCTTGTTTTCTTTTGTGCGCTGCTATTCGCATTCTGTGCATTTTCAATCGCCGCACCACCTCTCAATTCACACTTATCAGCATCCCTCAGCCTCGCGAACATCAACGCTTCCCGTATCATTCACCCCAATGTCCGCCTCCCTCACTCTCCGTAAGACACTGCCAAATATGTTGTGTCGGAAAAAGAAACGCAACTTACAGCATCTTAGCTTCCCACCCGGCCCGGAGCCATCAGAAATCGTATATTACAATGTACCCTCCTCGGACCCGCCCGTGGCCCTGATATTCAGCGGCACGGACCTCAAACCAAACCGTCACGAGACCTACGTGGACAAGTGCTTCCAAGCAGCCGAGACCGAATGCAGCGACCCCCGAAAGCATTCCCTAGAGATGGTAGGAGGATACCATGTATGGCTCTGGGGAGATGTTCGCCTCTGGCTTTCTCCACTAGATATCCGTAGGTTCTTACGAATTCTGCACCCTCCGATCCAATCGCATTGAAGCCTCCCAAGACACAGTTTTCCCAGCGTTCGACTTACGGGACGCTGTGGACCCTGCTACCCGGTCCTAAACCAGAAGCAAGCTAATTCCCCGGTTCTCAATAGAGTCAGCGACTTTAACCTACGGGATATTCACCGATGCATTGAGGGGCCTCAACGACTTTAGACTTTTCTATCCTCACTTGGATTTCGACTATCAGATTTTCGCGGGTCCGCATCCAACTGATAAACCCATTGTCGGTATGGGACGTCTACATACCGGTCGTACCGGTCCATCTTCATAGTCCCAGAGCAGCTACCACCTCTCATATTGCTCTCAGTGTATTCGTTTCTCAATTTGCTTCAGTCCAATCGCCGTACATTCGAAGATGCTTGTGTGTCGCCGAGACATGTATGTCGAGATGTGAGCAGTGCCATCAATCTTCATAGGTTTTCATTAGCTACATACCTCTTCTCGACACGAAGAGTCTCCATTAGAATCTCTGTCAAGCAACTTTGGACTAACAACCCGACATGACCTCTGAGTGTTTGCAACCCGGCTTTGAGAATGTACTACCTTCCGAGCCGTTGTTGACTTTTATACGTACAAGGATTGACCTGTTTCTGAAACCTCTTCAGCTTTGAATGCACCTGATAACACTGTGATGAAAATATGGGGCCGCTAATTGGTACCACAATACATAGCATACCCAGCTACGTATGCGTAGCCTTGCCAGAAAGAGTACTCTCATAAATTGACGTGGCCAACCTCATATATAGTCAAACAGTTCACACCAGCAACGCGGCATCTTCTCCACACGCAAAAAAATTCACCCAGCGTCAAATACCCGCATAAAGCTCCCAAAAATAAATCTCTAGGAGATACTTACAGGAACATCTCATGTGCTGCTCATGACTCGGAGCGCAATACAAGCCTCGTAAAGTCAGCTACAGAACGGTATGGCGACCTGTGCGAGGTGCGAATTTGCCCGATCCAGCTCTCAGCAGATTCGTACAGAAGGACTTGATACCAGCAGTATGCTCTCCACGCAGATAAAAACATCGCGACCGGAGGACCCGTAACTTTTTCCTAAAAAAGCGTTGCAAGCTCGTATACAAATCGGCGTTGAAGATCCAAAACGCACTTTAGGGGAGAGCGTGCAGGCTCAAGGGCCCAAGCACCGGGACTGATGGCACCATCTTCTGGCTCGCGAATGCCATTAGTGTGGCAACAAGTCTTTCATCGTTTCAAGTATATCGTAGCTTTGGAGCATCTCTTGATGAGTCTAGGACGGTTTTTAACAGGCTATGCTGTCTCTAGAGCTGCTCATTTTCTCTCATTTTCTCTTTTCCCGTCTGAGGTGGCAAGAGTACAACCTTCCCTCAGTTTGACGTCCCATACAAGTTAAGTACTGATTTATATTGTGCACAACCGCCCACTTATAGCCTTTACCCATCCTCCCCTCAAGAAAACCTAGTCCTTCAACATAAATCCTTCAACATAATCGACGCCGCTCAGAGAGCCGTCTTGATCGCAAGACAATAAAAAAGCTCGCCTGGAAAGCCATCAGCGCGCCCACATTACAAAAAGACCCAAAACATAATAAGTTTGTAGATTCAAATTCAGAAAAACCATCTTAATTCCCCCTTCCTCCCCTCCAACCCCAACACACTCTACCAACCGCCCCCTCCGACCTCCCCACCCCCTATCTCATCAGAAACCTTCCCTAGTAACACTTACCTATATCTCAAAACAGCGTCAATAGCACAAAACAACAAGTACCCAATCGACCCGCCCCAATCAGTCATCCCACAGCGCCTACGCACCACAAACACCCAAGCGACCAGACCGAAGGCGAAAAAATCCCACAGGAGCTCCCATGACGTCCTTCGTACTCCATAGACTATCCATCAAGCTCGAGACAACTGATTTGATTAGTCTGCATGTAGAAGCTCACAGCAGGAGAAAGCCGACTGGGCCATCCGACTTATCCTCCGGCAAATCTTCCCAAAAACGTGCGGCGGCGGCGACCTCGCGCGGCCGGTGTTCCAGATCCATGTACCCGGGCAGCAGAAGAGCCAAACAGAGACATATTAAAGGCCCCTTTCGTCGGTGCGAGAACCTCGATACTCATAAAACGTAGCAACCAGGAGGGTGAGGCGGCCAGTAGTGTCGGCAAGGTCTCGCATCAGCACATAGCAGTGGTGGCATAGCAAAACTTACAAGCACGAGCTCCACCGAGTGCAACCGTCCCCCTCAACACACAACCTCTCCATCCAGCCTCAACCCCACCATTCCTCTCTCTATCCTTCACTCCAAAAGTCCCCCTCTCATCAATCACCCCAGTCAACCGTCGTCTCTCCTCTCCTCTCATACTGCATCCCCCCCAAAATCCCCTCATCCTCCCAACCCTGTCTCTCGCCCTCGCCCTCGCCCCCTCACCACCACCACAACTCCCCTACTCCTG
>JAEUBB010000584.1:3795-20188 GCA_018257885.1 Parmelia sp. 050094
AGCCAAAATTCAGTGCCTAGATCCTCCTTGTTGGCTTCGGTGGTGAGCTCTTCAAAGTCTTATCTTTATTGTGAATCTTCGTGCTGCTTGACGTCCTGCACGTTTTTGGACTAGACCGTTCAGATTGGCGGGATCTTCATGGTCCTTGTAACGTCGTAATATTGAAATTCTACCACTTCGTCCTCCAATTCCAACCCTTTACTTTAATCCTGACCCATACAAAACATAGAAAGGCGGCCACATAGCTGAGTCCGGCGAAAAGAGCGGTGCCCCAGTACTTTTTCTTACCTGACGCCTCTACCGCACCGAGAAGGCCCCCAGCGATAGGTAGACTTACCAACACACCAAAAGCTACTACCGTATAGCAGGTTGCGTAATATCGCCCATATTCTTGAGTTTCGCAAAGCTGACCGAGGCAGATTGGCGTCAAGCTAACATTTGACCCGCTGACGAATCCGAATAAGAGTACAAAGACTATCAGGAGTGCGTCGTTGTCCAGGTTTGGCACGAGGATGTCTACCAGCCAGAAACATAGCACTGATACCGTGCAGAGCAACAACGAGACAATCATCGTATTGTATCGGCCGAATCGATCACCCATGTCGCCCGCCACCCACCGACCAATGCATGAAGCAGCATTGAGAATCGCGAGAAGTTGATACGCAGACGCCGCTGACCCTGTCAAGGCATCCTCGTGAGGCAGACGTTGTCGATCCATGTAGTAGCTTGGCGCGTACGTGATAGGTATGAAATATGCCAGATCCGTCAAAAGGACTCCAGCCGATGTTGCTGCCATGGCTCCTGTTCCATCCATGAATATTCGTGGGTCTGGCAACGTGTCTCGCCAAGTAGTTGCTGCTCCATTGCGCGGTGGAACTCTGCTTCGGCAGAATGCCACGCTGATAGCGCAAAGCACGAGCAGTACAAATCCGAGGATACGGATCGACCATCCCCATCCAACTTGAGGGAGGAGTGATTGTATCATTAGGGGGAAGAGAACGCCACCGAAACCGCCTCCTATGAATGCTATGCCACTCGCGAGACCGCGACGCTCCATGAACCAATGTGCGACGCAGCCCATTGATGGGGTAATAAGAAGGGATGAGCCGATACCGACTAAAATGGAGAATGACAGGACGACCTGGTAGTACTCTATATCACTGTCAGTAATGAATGAAGCTTTCAAAAAAAGGCTGACAGCAATCTAAGTAGAATTTCACGAGAATGGGTGATACATGGAGTATCGTATGAGAACTGATCTTACCCTTAGAGACGCTAAGCAGGAAAATGCCAACGAGAGTGCACAGAGTTCCCGCAATTGTCAATGCACGCGGGCCCGTGGCATCGAAGGTCGGTCCAACTTGCGCCCCACAAATCCAGACCACGAAGGCGTAGATTGAGAAGATCCAGCCAAGAGACGACGGCGAATCTTCCGGCAAGATGACTTTTGAGATGACAACTTCGAACACTCCTGCTGTGTTGTAGATACCTAGCGATGCGGTCAAGCCACACCAGGCACCCAATACCACCAACCAGGCATCACGGCCACCCTCAGGATAAGTTACCTCGGTGTCGACGGGGGCTGGATCCGCCACTGTGGGAAGGGACGGCGAAGGTTTGTCAACATGGGGAGAAGAACCTTTTTCGTCGGCAAAGGTCTCTTTTTCGTCATCCGAGGTGTGCCAAACGCTTGTCGATGATGAATTGTGCTGGGAGCTCGATGCCATGATCTCTTACGACTTCGCTTCGGAAGCTCTGTAATGTAACAAGACTCACACGACGCGAAAGGAAAAGAAGACGCGAAGGCGAGGTGTGATGCTGCAGTGGCTCTCGAACTTTGCGGGAGGAAGGGCAGTGAAGGCGAGACACAGTGAATGAGAATCCATTTATAAGGAGAAAAAATGGGATTGAGAAATAGCAAGCATTGTATTCAAAGTGGCCAATCAGCGACGAGGTACACAATGGTGAACTCGAAGTGACCAATTAACAACAAACTACGCAAGAATGAAGTCAAAGTGGCCAATCAACGACAAGTCACGCAATCAAGAAGTCAAAATGACCATTGATCAGCGAGAAGCGACGCAATCTTGAAGTCACAGTGACCAATCAGCAACAAGCAGTGTGAGACGAGCCTGATTATGAGTATGTCCGCTATCGCCATACCTACTCCATGCCAGCAAAGAGATGCCATCGTCATTGGTACAAGGTGGTGTGTGTGTATCTGGAATGATGAATCAGCGACAAGAAAGCCGCTGTGTATTCGAAATAACTAATCAGCGAAAGGATTGCGTGTGTGCCTGGAATGGGGGATTCTTTCGCGTCTGGTCATAATTTGAGGGAGCTGATAGGTGGACACCCAATTTTAATACATAGACACCCTCCTCACACCAAAAATCGGTGGCCGAGCTTCAACCGTTAGCCCCCGGCAGGGCTTGTTTGTTTAAGATTCAGCGCACGGGAAGAGCGAAGGAGCTCGTATATACAAAAGGAGCCCCCCGAAGGGAGAGAGGATCCTATTTACGAGTGACCGCTCTGTAGGTAGTAAGATTATATGTCCTGAAGCTCTTAAGACTGCGTACGCTGTAATGAATAAGGGGTAAAAAATTAGGCGTCCATATATCAAAATTAGGCGTCCACCTATCACTTCCCTAATTTGATGTCTGTACGCAAAGTCCTGGGTATTGCCAAGAGGAACTAGTAAGTATACTAACTACCTTAGCGGAAGGCTATAAGTTAAGAAAACCGTATCTATATTATAATAATAATAAAAACCGCCTAAAGACGATTACTAAGTAATATATTAAGTAACTATAGAATATTTATTATATTCTTTTAAAATTATTATAAAATATATAATTTAATTTTAAAACTATAGATTATTTATAATATTTTAAAATTAATAATATTTTTTAATTATTATTATTTAATTATTATTTCTTATTAGTTATTATTTTATTATTATTTCTTTTTTAGAAATTATTTTAATACTCTTAAATTTATTAAGCTAAGTACTTAAAAGTCTTAATTATAAAAAAGTATCTATACTTTTAAAAATTTAATTTTAAAAATAATTAATTTATATAATTTTTTTATAAAAGTAACTTATATAGAGACGTACTCTATATATATAGAAGTAAGATAAATAAATAAATAAATAGAATAAATAAATAAATATTAAACTCTATTAATTAAAAGCTCTAAGTATTAATTCTAGATTTTAGCTTTAAGTTTAAAGCTAATTAAAATTTATAGCTAATAAATTAAGATTCTTAATTAAATTTTTTAAAAAATAATTATTTTTTTAAAAAAACGTTCTAAAAACTTTATTATTTAAAGATAAAATTTAATTAAAAAACGAGTTTTAAAAAAAATTATATAGATATTATATAGATATTATTTTCTTAACTTATAAATATTTACTAAAGTATATTAGAGCTAGTAACTAGTAAATATATAAAAAAACGTATTTATTTATCTACTTACTATAAGTAAATACCTTAGCGGATATTTATAAGTTAAGAAAATAATATCTAAATAATATTTATACGGTTTTTTTTAAAACTCGTTTTTTAATTAAGTTCTATTTTTAGATAATAAAGTTTTTAAAACGTTTCTTTAAAAAAATAATTATATTTTAGAAAATCTAATTAAGAATCTTAATTTATTAGCTATAAATTTTAATTAGCTTTAAATCTAGAGTCGAAATTTAAAGTTAATATTTAAAGCTCTTAGTTAATAGAGTTTAATATTTATTTACTTATCTTATCTATTCTATCTTTATATATATAGAATACGTCCCCTTATAAGTTACTTTTATAAGAAAATTATATAAATTAATTATTTTTAAAGTTAGATTTTTAAAAGTATAAATACTTTTTTATAATTAAAGCTTTTAAGTATTTAGCTTAGTAGATTTAAGAGTACTAAAATAATTTTTAGAAAAGAAATAATAATAAAATAATAATTAATAAGAAATAATATAATAATTAAATAATAATAATTAAAAAATATTATTAATTTTAAAATATTATAAATAATCTACGGTTTTAAAATTAAATTATATATATTATAATAGTTTTAAAAGAATATAATAAATACTCTATAGTTACTTAGTATATTACTTAGTAACCGCCTTTAGGCGGTTTTTATTATCATTACGGTATAGATACGGTTTTCTCAACTCACAGCCTTCCGCTAAGGTAAGTAACTAACAATTTGGTAACTAAATTTACCACACTGAGTGGCCACAGCTTGAGCAGCAGCAGTAGAGGTCAACAAACCACCTTCCTGACTACAGATCCTCTGTACAGGCGTGTCGAAAAGCGATTTCAGGCTTCTCTCGACTTTCCAGGCATATTTGTACGTGGGCACTGGAGAGTAACGAATTTCCGATGCTGCGTGGCAGACTTTTGATATTGGTTCTGACCTTACACTGCTGTTCTGAACAGCGAGCGTAACGAATGCACAGGATGAAAGCCATGACTTCGAACGCACCAGTCCGAGTTGTGGGGAAGGCATCCTGTTCGTGCCAAGACCATGAGGCAGATTGGTAATCCATCCTGAATGCCTCGACTGCATCTTGCACTCACCTCATACTCATATTCGTCTGATGAACTCTTGCCATATATCAATTCTCCTATCTGATTGCTTCGCTCCCGTCACTCTACACGCTCAACATCACTCCGTTTACTAGCATCCAAATTGCCTCAATTATCCCTCAGCTCGTCTCAAGATGCAGTCACAATCTCCGCAGTACTCAATCAGTCTCGACCCCTTCCAAAGCTCCCATTCCCGTTGGCTCGCCCTTACCCACCGCAACCCCTCTTCCCATTCATCCTTTCTCTATGGCGTCAAATCCACCAAGATCTACTGCCGCCCTACCTGCTCCGCACGCCTTGCTCGAAGAGCCAATGTCGTCTTTTACAACACAGAAGACCAAGCCCGACAGGACGGTTTCAGGCCGTGCAAGAGGTGTAAGCCGGATGACACCACCTTCATTGGGGAGGGAGAGGAGATTGTCACAAGGGCGTTGGCGCTTTTGCGCAAAAAGACGGATGATTTGACGATGAAGAGAGGCTTGAAGGAGTTGGCAAAAGAGGTGGGAGTTACGCCGAGTTATCTTTGCCGCGTGTTCAAAAAGACGCTAGGGGTTTCTGTAGGAACGTATATGAAAGAGTTTGAGAGGGCGCCAAGCGAGGGCGAGACGGACAGCTTAAGCCAGTCTCCCAGCGAAGTTGGGTCAAGAGTAGTGCACGAGGAAGCGGGACCCCAGACGCCAGCAACGACAGCGAGGAGCCTTTCCGCTCCCCTCCAAGGTCCGAAGGGAGAACCGGCGGATGGGGATATGGGAAGCGTCGAAGAACCCTTTGACTTGAACTTCCTCGGAGAGCCTCCTGACTTGGACTTCGATTTCGACAAATGGTTCTGGACTGAAGATTTCTTCGAATGACAGCATCTACGGATGAGGTACCTATTGTCCTTCGACTCAGTAGTCTTGTCATTATTTGGCGAAGCTGAAGAATTAATTTTCATTTGCAATTTTAGCAGTCTCTCAATCATGCCAAGCCACATCCCGGTAAGGCCTTAATCTTCATCACGGCCGCCCAATTTACGGAGACGTATAGACCTGTGCTCCCGCTGTCACTGTCATAGACACTCAACTGGTCGACCACCCTGTGCCAGCATGTTCCGTGCTGTCAACTCCCAAATCCCTCAATCATCCCTTCCCATTCCCCCGGCTGTGGTGGGGCATCCCAAATCCTACTGCCCTCTAATATAGGAACGGTATGATTGAAATGCTTCGGCAGCGGCCTCGGCAACTGGCGCTTGTACGCCAAGTCCAACACCTCGTCGAAATTTCTGCATTTATGCCACGTGTTGAAATTGGGATATGGAGCCGGATTATGTTTGACCCAGCGCCGGCTTATCAGCCCAACATCAGCGTGACACATGATGTTCTGGCGTGTCAAATCTATGCAATGGTCTTTGTCTCACTGTCAGCTAAGAGCTGGGTTCAATCAGGTAAGGACACCAAGGAGCACTGGTTTGGGAAGGGGAGGAAGTCACCAATATGCGAGCGCGCTAGTTTGGGCCCAGCGGCGAACTCGATCGCTTTGTCTTTGTAGTAGTCGTAGTAGGTGGCCTTGCGAATGAGGTTCAGACAGTGCAGCTGATGGATCACGGCGAAGTCGGTCATATAACCACCGCCAAGTTCTTCCGGCAGACGCACGTCGTCCGCTGTACCACCGGAGAGGAGCACTTCTTCAAGGGTGGAGCTACCAGGATAAACTAGCGGTCACAAGAAGGAATATTAGTGTTATAGCTGTGTGAAGAGGGAGGAAGGACATTGCATTGTCATGAAAGTTGCGTACCCTTTCCAAACCTGTCCCATAAAGCGTCGGTCTCTGGGCTGGGGTCGCCACGATATGGAGAAGGCCATGTAAGAGAGCCGTTGAATTGTACTAAGCGGTACTGGTTGTCAATTTGCTTTAACAAAGGTGCTACAATTTTCATTTAGTTACCATTCTAAAGATTATTACGTGCGGCGGTGACGGGACGATTGAGCCGCCATGGGAGGTGACAGATAGTTCAGGCAAAGTTGTGAGGTCTGGGGTGGATGGGGACGGCTACCAACACGAGTGTCGAGACACACGACGGCTTTGGGAGGCGAGCTTGCAGTCGGAGAGGCATGCAATGAAGCCTTGGGATTGGCACGAGGGAGACACTGTGGAGAGCGTCTTTGCCAACCTCGGAGTTGAGACGGAGGATCTTTCGTAGGGTTTCACATTTGTGGTGAAACACGAGAGAAGAAAGAGATTATTACAAAGAGGAGTCCCCAGGCCAGTTTTCAATGTCTTATCTCAGGTAAGGTCGCTCAAAATCACGACTTCACAATATGACATCGAGGACGGTTTCAACAGGAGGGAGGTTACCGGGGGTGGCGGCGTGGTCAGTAGCAAAAATTGGATGACGGTCCTGGTGGTAGCAGAGGTGATGGGAGTGGCTGTGATTGGCTTATGACAATGAATGGTTTGTTTGAGGGCAATTCATATTTGATGATGAGGTCCTAAAGATGTTAGCAAGAAGAAACGCCTATATATCGAAGAATAATATGTTGATATAAATTGCTGTGTGGCCAAGGAACGAGGCTAGGTGACGATTACTGAGCCAACCCCGCACCAACATCTGGGGGCCACATATCGACACTCTGAAGTCGCAGGCCAGAGTAGATGAGCAGGAATTGATCGTCAAATCTCCGCACCCCGCGGAGTCGTTGTAAGATAGTAGAAAGGCATATTGGTCCGGAAGTTGTCTATAAACCTGAATCTGACAAGGCCCACGCCCACGCATTCGAGTACGAAACGTCCATTTTTTAGTCCTGTTCAAGAAACAAAAGCGCATTACCAAATTGGTGGACATAGTCTCATCCTAGTCCATGGTCTATTCGGCCATCGTAAAAAATCGTTTACATCACATGTGGCTCCAAGTGGAGAAGTGCTGGCAGACCATGGACATTCGGAAGATGAGTACCATAGCTCTTCGGAACCAACTCGGAAAAAAAGGCGTACAAATCAAAAGGAGCTCTTGCGAGAAGTTTTCTGGCCTCGAGATCTTCTGCCAAAAGTGTTTCCCCAAGCGCGGATCATAACTTGGGGCTATGATGTCCAAATCGAGAAAATGTTTGCTTCTGCATCTCAAGCTACCATATTTGACCATGTCCAGACTCTACTGTCAGATCTTGCAATGCTGAGAGGGCCAAAGTCAGGTAGAGCAAAGCCGTTGGTTTTCATTGCTCACAGCCTTGGTGGTATTGTCGTTCTTCAACGACAGAACAGCAACAGAAGCATCATTCACAGAAGATGGCTGGTTTATAACGGGTGATAGGGCCTTCATTGACACCGATGGCAATCTGAACATTGCGGGGAGAGAAAAAGAATCCATTAATATAGATAAAATCAAATATTTTCCAAATGAGATCGAGACGGCTCTGGAAAGTGCCAACATTGCAGGACTTACCCCATCATTTACCGCGGTCTTTTCGTGCAGACCGTCCAACTCCCACGCAGAAGAGCTTTGTGTCGTCTATCATGCCAAATTCGATATCAATGACATGGCCAAAAGATTTGACACCGCTCCCAGCATTGTTCTCAATATCGGTTTGTTCACATCGACTCGGCCAAAACACATCTTACCCTTGCCCATGAACTTTCTTCACAAGTCGGCATTGGGTCAGCTTTCACGGTCTAAACTTAGATCTAGCTTCGGCGGTGGGATCTACGATCAATATGAAGACTCAAAACATCCTCTTCTCAGAGCCTTTAAGGCTACGCAACGCGAACTTGCGTCAACTCCAACCGAGCATGCTGTACTAGCAATTCTGCAGGAGGTCGTCGACGTGCACGAAGAAGAACTTGGAGTCAACGACAGTCTTTTCGAGTTCGGTATAACGTCGGCAGGTCTCTTCGTATTGACAAGGCGTATCGAGGAATTTCTCGGCCTCAGAAATGCTCTGGCTGTGGGCAACTTATTGACAACACCAACTGTCCGTGGTATTTGTAACGAATTGGGTAAATATGGCCACGAATCGACGTGTGAATATAGTCCAGTTGTGCCTCTCCGGTCCAATAGAAAGTCTGTGAAGACGCCTTTATGGCTCGTTCACCCAGGGTCCGGTGATGTTCTCGTTTTTGTCGCACTTGCCCAAATATTTTCTGACCGTACAGTATACGGGCTGCGAACACGCGGACTAAATACGGGTCTTGACGATCACAACTACTTTCTGGACATTGCGGACATTGCAGACTGCTATGTTGGAAGCATCAAGCGGCACCAAGTCAAGGGACCGTATGCCATCGCTGGGTATTCCTTAGGTTCAAGCGTTGCGTTCGAGATTGGTAAAAGATTCGAGGCAGCCGGCGAGACAGTGGCGTTCCTCGGAATGTTCGATTCGCCGTCCCATATGCGTTGCTTAATCGAGAAACTGGACTGGATTGATGTCTTGCTCAACGTGGCCTATTTTCTCGAGCTCATAGGTGAGGAAGCCCCAGCCTGCATTGGCAAAGACCTTCGCCAAGGCTCGCCAGATGAGGCTCTGGAGTTCATACTGGCTTGCGCACCACGAGAGAGGCTTGAAGCGTTTTCCATTGATAAAGTGCGTTTGCAGAAACTCATGGATGTCACAGATGCGTTTGGGCAAGCCGGGAAGAGGTACGATCCAGATGGCATGGTGCAAGCGTTGGACGTATTCTGGGTGACTCCCCTGCAGTCTGTCGCTGGAAGTCGCAAGGAGTGGATGAACAATCATCTGATCCAGTGGAAGAGCTTCTCGGCTGATCCACCCCGATTCCATGAGTGCGATGGCCTGAATTCAAAGATGCTGAATTCCGAGTATATCGATTCATTCCAGAGTATTCTCAAAAGTGCCATGACCGCTAGGGGTATTTAATACAATTCTTCAAACACGCTACCTTAGTCTCATCCTGGCTCTTGACTTCTGAGGTTAGACCAAAAATGGCAAGGCGGCAACGCTAGTGCTTAAACGTAAAAATTGAACCCCTCCACCCCTCGAATTTTGTCATTCGTAGTAACTTACATTTCCATCTATCTTCTTTCTTCAACGACTCACAGCAACTATGGATGATTATGATGATCATATCATACCATCAGGTGACGAAGGCGAGGAATATAAAAAGCTCAAAAAGCGCATGAGAGAAGGAGATAGTTCCGAGGACGAAGGACGTCCAACAAAGCGTCCGAGAGCGAACACGAGTGCCTTCTTGGCCCCAGAGCCTCCCAAGCCCGAAGATAATCTTGACAAGTACGATCGCGCGCGCCTTCAGCAGGGGCTGAGATACATTGACGGGGCGGCGAAGCGAAAAATCACTCCTCGCACTAAGGAGTTCCTCAGACTTTACGAAGACGCCTATAAGGTTGCTTTAGAAGGTGAGGGCCCAGACGAAGCTTCTCGCGCAGTTGTGCAAGCTTTGGATAAGGTGTATTGCAGTGCTTCGTTTTACTTCAAGCCACGCTCACCAGATGAGTATGAACACTTGATGAGTTTCGTGAAGCTACGACAGCTAGAGCTCCGGGCCAACTATGGGGATTATCTTGAACTCGAAGTGTCGCTTTTTCGCGCAGATATGAAGGAAGCAGCCGCCGGCGCCCACCCTGAGAACTCTGCCGTACGAGACACATCGTCAGGGGTTCCAGGACCACGCCAGTGGGCTACTATCGCGGACGAGCTGGACGTCAACATGAATTACCTTCGCACAAATCTATATTCTGCTTGCGATGCCCTCGGCTTCGAAATAGATCATATGTTGTGGCTGGTTAAGGAATTGGCGCAAAGAAATCCCATGTTCCACAATTCAATCCGTGATCGTATTTCGGGTTGTGAATGGTACTGCGTCGCCGAACAACTGTGCCGCGATCTCAAGGAACTGCACAACGTGGCGCCTGATCGAGCGAGACACAGCGGAGAAGTACGGAAGGGTCTTGCTCAAGATCCGGGATGATTTCTTTAAAATCTTGAAGCCCGATGACTCTACTGCTTGGTTTCCGAATGAGAAAGCAATAAAGCTTTCTCACGAGAAATTCGCGAAGGAAATGGAGAAGGCTTAGAAGAAATAAGAATATTTGTCATAAGTAGAGGACCCTTACGGCACGAGGTATGGCTGAGATTGGCCCTGTCATCTTCATACGTCGCCGTTAATTCTCCGTGCATTCAGCTACTGCTCGAATTCCTTTGGGGTTACATCCTTCTCTCGTTGCTGCTAACGATTTCAGTGGATGACTGAGTACAGAGATTACAGATTTGAAGCTGGCTGATGTTCTGATGAGTAGTAGACCTTCGCATTACCGGAGCTTCCAGACGTGAGCATTAGCTCGCCAGGATCCTCTGGGCGGATTTCGTTTTCGCCTGATCTGACCGCATCTAAATTTTGCACTGAGCCTGAATGATCAAAGAAATCTGCGAGCACAACGGCCCAGAACCATTTAACATTATGCCGAAAGGACTCCACGTGTATTAACACAACAGTGAGGCGCTGAGCTCTGGGCAGCCCCTTTATCTCATTGGCTCTTTCTCGAGCAATGTCCGTGAGTCCATGAGTCCATAATCGGAAAGAAAACTGCAGTCCTGCTCTTCCCAGTCATCATAGAATCTGATCCCGCTCGATGATTTGGCCGCCCTTCGGAGCGTCTGGGCCAAAGTTGTAGCATAGTTATTAATAGTTGGATTTCAGTAAGAGTCATTGTTGATAGACGCTGTAACTCTTGTTCAAGTCACGGAGTCTATTCTAAGAGTGCCCTGTATTACGAGATAGGTCCCGCGAAAATCCACACAAAACCGGACGAGACCTGGCCCCGGCGTTTAAATAGGCCTAATCATCGCATTCGCACTACATACTCAACTGGGCTCCCCCGCATACGAATAAGACCACTAATTACTCACATCGTTATCTTCAGCTTCTCTGAGCCGCTCAAGTCACAATTTACGGCCGTAAAGCGGTGTCGCACTATAAACCTAATTGGGCTTCCCGCATACGAATAAGACCACTAATCACTTACCTCGATATCTTCAGCTTCTTAGAGCCGGTCAGGCTACATATCACATTATT
Source organism: Parmelia sp. 050094 (assembly GCA_018257885.1). Classification (NCBI taxonomy): domain Eukaryota; kingdom Fungi; phylum Ascomycota; class Lecanoromycetes; order Lecanorales; family Parmeliaceae; genus Parmelia; species Parmelia sp. 050094. The sequence continues at coordinate 15,414 of JAEUBB010000584.1, forward strand.
AAAGCGGGGTTGAGGCATTTCAAATCTACGACGCCTTGTAAAGGCCACTCATGACCTTTTGGAGTTTTAACTGTGATAGTTGAACGACTATAAGATCCTAGCCCATGTCCGGCCGAACCTTCCAAGGACCAGTATCTCAAGTCTCGATTCGAAATTGGATGTTCAAACGCCTAAATTAGATTTTCAACTCAAGCTATAAAGGACAATAATCTCCTAACCCAAAATTATCATGGAACACAGGCTCCAGTCAGGACTTATAGAATACGTCGTTTAAAAAAATATCTGAATGAAACCGATCTACTTGCTGTACTAGTTGTGGTAGTATATCTTGTTGCTTCAGTTATCACAATCTCTCCACGATTAACGGTTGTATGGATAGTTAGATTAAAGAGGCAAGTAAGTTATCACTGTCTTCGATCAGTACCAACATTACTCTTACAAGTTTAATTACACTAAATGACCCCTCAGCTCCAAATCATAGGACTTCTATTAAGTATAATAAATCTGTGTCTAAACGTTATCGCACTAAAAGTTTTTCTAATGTTTAAGACTCGCTATAGCTACTCTTATATACAGAATTATAATATTATTCTACGGAATTCTATTATACTATCTTATATCTATTTACTTTGGCGAGTCGTCCTTCTAATTATAATCGCTTTGTTAAATAAATTAAGATCAGGATATACTAATCTATCTATCTAAGTCTATTACGACTAATTAACGCTCGTCGATAGTATCGCGTATAAAGAATTTATCCAGGGGTCGTATACCTATACATTAAACAACACAGAAGGATAATACGATTTGGTAGTACCGGGATAATTAGTTAAAGTTGCCGGCGGCACAGATATTATTGGCCTGTCTCTTATAGTTAACGCTACTCTATTCTTTATTAAGGCTTCGGGGAATAATAGTATTTATCTAGATTTTTCCTTATTACCTTAAGCTTATAGCTTTAATATACTACTTCTCTCTAAGAGCTCCACAGTATTTCTATAAGTTATCAAAAATATCTTAGTTCTTTAGCGACTATAATACAGCTATACAATATCGCTTTAGAAGGAAAAATGAGTTGTAGAAGCCAAAAAGCGGCGGTAGAGCTCCGTAAAGACAGGTGCTAACTTCCTAAATAATTATTAACAACGGACCGATACCAGACTATATATCGTCTATCTAAGAGACCCTAATAGAAGGCGAATCTCAATCTATTAGCGCACAGATATTCGTAACTATTAGCACAAACAACAAAACTGTTTAGAGCTTTTAAAACGAGTTATCCTAGTGGGAACCGTATACCAGTCTAGAGCCCGAACTCGGTATCGCGTACATAGACTTGTATAACTCGAAGACTATCGGCCTTCTAGTAAACAATTTCGATACCCGAAAGCCGAGCGATAAGTCTTGGTGTTTTATAGGCATCATCCCCAGCAATCACGACCGTTCAATTGACGATCAGGCTTTCAAGTTCAATGGTACATTAGAATTCAACACCCGTCGAGATCTCTGCCAAGGCACATAGACTATTACCAAGAATAGCGTCGAGCTTATCAGCGGACACTACAACCTAAATTCCCTACCCGATAGCGACTAAAAGATCATCACCAATAATACCCTCGCTTTCCAAACGTTCTATATGCCCACCTTGATCGATATCCTCGGCCCCTTTGTTACTTATCGCAATGAGTCCGTATGGCTCCTGTCTACCTTCATCACGACTATAGCGGCTATGTACTGGTCTCGCATTATTAGCCTCGACGGCTACTATAGTTGGCCCTTTAATATCACAGATAAGCCAGATCCTTACCACTTTTATAGATCCTAACTTTACTACCCCGTCAACGACATCATCGTCTCCACTCGCATCACCATGGATCCTTCTTGGATGCTATACCTGATCCTCGCCATTTAATCTATCCTTACTATCCTCCTCTTCCTCACTGCCCTCACCTTCTCCTACACGCCGCTCGACGGCGGCTTCGGCATCACTGCCATCTTGGCTGGAGTCAAGGAGGAAAGCTTGAAAATGCTTCAGGGCGCCTCAATGAGTGGTCGTCTCTCCTCGCCCGTGCGGATGCAAATCGCTGTCTCGGGGTCCGCCGGGCCGGACCGCAGGGGGAAAATGACACCGGAAATTGAATACATCGTTGGTGGGACAGGGAGGAATGGGATACTAGGGCGCGCGCCGAGATATCGGGTTTTGGGCGCTCGGAACTGGATAGGGGGGCTTTGGGGGAGGATGACGTGGAGGGAGAGGAACCAGTATGAGATGTTTTCGATTGATCAATAGCGAACGGGTCGCAAAGGCTGAGTAGGTCACTAATCTGAGACTTCTCTCATCTGACGAGTTGGAAAAGGACGTTTGAGGTATGTGGCAGGAACATTATTCGTCATCACTATTATTATACTAAGTATTCCCGGAATGACAGACCAAAACATAAATACCAGAGCGAGCTCGCCGCCTCACCAGAAAGCAAATGCGAATAATATGCATGAACTCCTTAAACCTTAGCCTCCACAACTACGTACCTCTATTCTCCATTCCTCCCTCCCCTCCTTTCTTCTCCCCACTATCTCTCTCTCTTATCCGATACGGCGCAAACAAGTCCGACACAGGTACGAGTACACAAGTACGTACGTACTACGTATGACTACCAAGCACCAGTCTTGTACGAGTATCAACCACCCATTGCGTTTAGAGCCAAGGTTCAATTCAACCATGAGCGAAAGATGCACCAACCATCAAATCTAATCCGAAGATCCAGTCCGCACAGGACCAAAGCCCTTCCATCTCCCTCGACAAGATTCCATTTTTCGGGCTAAGTTATCAGCAGGAGACAGCAGCTCATCAACGAGCATCCCGCGGAGGCCCGAGGGGCGAATTAGAGAATGATGATGATGATGATAATAATAGGGGGAGTTGTAGTAGCAACAACCCAAGAATACCCAACCCTGTTAAATAAAGGACTCTTTACACCTCACCGCATCCGTATGGATACATCCGGAATAGAATATACAGATTCAAGAATCAATACGACTAGTTTCTAGTATATCGAAAATATTATTTAATAATATTTATATAAATTTCTTAGAGATATTTATTAAGCTCTAGAGTCTAATATTAACTATCTTATAGACTAAAAAAATTACGTATTTAGATATTTATAAATTCTTTTTAAATAATTTAATTTTATTATTAATAGAAGTTTTTTAATAGATTAATTTATTTTTAATAATATTACTAGTTTTATTTTCTTTTAAAAATATATTAGAATTTAGAATTATAAAGTAATTATAGTTTATTAATATATTAATCTTTATAAAAAGAGAAGTCTTATTCTTAATAAATAAAATTATATTATTAAGTAATATAGTATTAAGACTATTAATAATAGATAGAGATTTATTATAGTTAAATATAATACTTATAGCTAAAAAATTCTAAACTTTTCTTTTTTTAAAATTAAATCTATTCTTTTTACTTAGCTTCTTCTAGCCTTTAATATTCTCTAGATTAGTAACTTAAGAAATATTTTTACTAAAAGTTTCTAAAATAAAAATAGAATAGATTCTATTTTAAAAGCTAAGTAAATTAAATAAAAGTATTTAAGCGTACTTTAATATTATAATAAAGGCTTTATTATTAATAAAAGTAGCTATAACTATTTCGTTTAGCTTTATTTTATACTTAAAGTTATTTTTAAATCTAAGATTAATATTCTCTTAGCGATTAGATTATTTAGTATATTTATTATTCTATAGACGTTATTTTAAATAAACTCTTAAGTATTTACTTTTAAAATAATTTAAAAGATTATATATAAAGTATTTTTCTTTTAGAGTTCTTTATTTCTATATTCTAATAATATTATAACTTATAAAGTAATTTTTAGTTTCGAAAGAATTATAAAATTTAAATTATATAAAGCGATTTTCTAGAAAATTATTAGATTTAATTAGAATAGAACTAGATTACTTAGACTATATAGTAAGCGAAGTATTATTAAAACGCTTAGTATATATAGACCTAGTAAGATCTTAGCAAGTATATATACTAAGCTAGACCTTAGTAAATAAGCTTAAGAAGATAATTTCTTTTAAATTCTTTTTCTTTTTTTTAAGAATTAGTCTATTATCTTAGTACTATATATAAATATATATATATTTATTAATTTTATATTACTATAATATTTTAAGACTTAATTTAAAAATTATTTTTAATAATTCTAATTCTTTAATTTTTTTAAAAAGTAATAATTTAAAATTAGTATAATTTTAATATTATAATTATAATTATAATATATCTAAACTATAAATAAATTATTCTTATTAAAAATAATATTAGACTAAAATATTAATATTATAATATAATTTAAAGTATTAAAGTATATATTTAAAATTAATAAAAATAAGAATTAAAATAATAATCTTAATATTAACTTAAATTATAATAATAATAATAGCTAAGAATTAGAGATAAATCTAAATTAGAATAATAAAGATTAGAAGTAATTTAAACTTATTATTAATAAATATATAATAAAAGCTACTTATTATTAGAATAAATTAGTAAAGTAATATTATCTTAATATTCTTAATTAGAAGATTAGATTATTAAAATAAAATATAATATTAAGTACTTATACTTATAATATAGATAAGAATATAAAGTTATTCTTAACTATAAGTTTTAAAAGAATCTTAAATAGTATATAAAAGAATAATATTATAAAAAGATTTTAATATTAACTTTATTTAAAAAATCTTTTAATATA